>PVJC01000421.1:0-39182 GCA_004026665.1 Murina feae
AGTATCTTTCTCATATGGCCAAAGCCAGGACATTGGGTTAAAACTCGGCATTGGTGTGGGCCCTGGTCACTTTTAATGAACTAAAGGCATAGGTCAGACAGGGAGAGGGTTTCCTCACCAGAGGAGGATCACTAAGGCTGTCCAGTCTTGAGTGTCTTGGGTGAGCCCTGTCCAGGCAACACAAAGGAGACCCAGTGAGTAGACAGGAGATTGGACCAAGCATAGGCTCTGCAGGAGTGATCACAAAGGTCTAATGAACCAAGTGATCCATGTGGGATATCCATGACAAATGGTCCCACACCCTCAGCTTGGATTTCCCCAACATGGGGAACTCTCCACCTCCCACAGCAGCCTGTGCCAGTGTCTTGCTTTCAATGAAGTGAAACCTGCTACCTTCTCTCCCAATGATCTCTCAAGGAGTGAGCTGCCCCTCTTCCACACAGAGGGCAGCTCTTCAGAGTCCCCACGTCTCCCCTTAGTCTTCTCTGTTCCCGGATCCCTCCTCCTTCAGCTCTTCTCATGTAACCTCATTTCAAGCATGAACAAAATAGGAATTGGGTGTTCCCCATCTGCATCTGTTATGAAACTCATAAAACTGACACTATTAATAAGTGCTCATCTTGAGTGAGTGATGATAAAGCCTCTTCATTGAAGAATGGGCTCCTGTCCATGCTCCTGTCTACAGGATACAATCCCCAGTCAAGGGCTGCAGCTGCAGGATGGAGTGACTCTCAAGATCTCCCCGTGTCGAGGCCTGTGTTCTGACAGATTATCCCAGCGCATTCCAGATTAGAAGTAAAGTTGGTGCTAGACAGATTTTGTGGTTCTACCCCTTCCTTCCTTCCTTCCTTCCTTCCTTCCTTCCTTCCTTCCTTCCTTCCTTCCTTCCTTCCATCTTTCCTTTTTCCCTCCTTCCCTTCCACACTGTAGACACTCTGAACTCCCCCAGCTTCTTTCTGAGGCCCAGTCAGGCTTCCTATTCTTGTTTCCTCATATAAGCTCTGGCCTTCAACTTGTTTTCCTCTCCTCTGGATCACCTCCACTGCCACTTTATCCCCAGCATTCTGTTCCCCATCCAGTCCCCACCATTTTCTATCCACCCACCTTCATGCAAATACACAGGCTTAGGCCTACACATCTTAACTGCTCAGCACCTCAGGAAACCAGCAGCGTGGAAGAATGGCAGAGGGTAGATGGCAGGAAGATCTCACAGTTCTAGAAACATCTGTTTCCAGATGCCCTTCTGAGACAGAAAATGGTAACTCCATTGTTCTTCCATCCTCTTACCCTGAGGGGAGAAATCCCCCCTGACTACCCAAGCAATCAGCATTAGAAGAGTAGTGGAGACAGGAAATTGGTAACCTGGGAGCTTAGGAACCTCCTATATCGCAGGGTGGCTAGCCAGTTTCAGGGGTCCTATCTGAGGCCACAGGGGGTGGAATGGTGTGGGGATCCAAATGACCTCAGTAAGACCAAAGCATCTCATATCAATGGTTCTAACTCTAAGAAATTCAGCCTCACTCTGACCTGGCTCAAGTTCACATTTTACATATTTCACACATCACTGTACAGTGTGTGTGTGTGTGTGTGTGTGTGTGTGTGTGTGTGTGTGTGTGTCGGGGGGTCTAGGTTATCAAATGCGTGATGATATAGATATGCTCTTCTCACTGTCCCTCACAGACAGAGGAACAGTATCTCCTTTCTCAACCAAACTCTTCATACAAGGTGAAAAAAACTTCATTATCTCATGATAGCATGTCATTCATGTACTTATTTTTTATTTATTATTAAGAAGCTTTTGGGCTTAAATAGAGTAATTCGTGTGTTAGAAAAAATTTTGAATGTATTTAAATAAAATATACTGAATTTGGATTTAAACACATACATATGCCCTAACATCTGCTGGGAGAAACAAGAATTATAGTTGGAAGCTTGAAAATATTGGTGCCTGCTTTGCTAGACATCCTTTTATCGCTCTTATAAACTGGGAGCTAAAGCTGCAAGTTGAAATTGAGTCACTGCTTCTGCCATATGCTTCTGGAGCAAACTGAGCACGAGGACAAGGGCTGCTTCCTCCGCCTGGTATCTTCCTGGAAGACATTTATCACCAACACAGAAAATGAGCCTGTGGCGCATGCATTCCATACAGGGTGGCAAGTTTCCCTCCCTTTAACCATATGTCTGAAGTGCTCGTATTCCAGAATGCGAAGGTGACCTGTAACGTTTCCTAAACTAGAGCAAATGTATCCAGGAAATGTGGATGGGCCAGGCCTCTGTCCACACAGGGCTTCTTTCCAGGATGTGGGAGCACGTCACAGAGAGAGGCCAGCGAGTCCTGCGGGGAGACTTGGTGAGCACCCATGTGCCAGATGAGTGCCAGACCCTGTGATGAGCATGCACAATTAAGCACATAAATATATAAATGTATTTATGTCAGTGCTCTATGTTTAAGTGTGTGGGGGGGGGGGCATATATTTACACAACAGTTGTTTATTAAAAGCCTACCATATGTTAGTACCAAGTGCTTCAGGGAAATCTTGAGTCCCTGCTTTTAAGGCATTCACAGCCTACTTAGCAGTTGGTAAAAAAAAAAAAAAAAAAAAATTTAAAATTCTGAGGGGCGCCCAGCCGGTTTGGCCCAGTGGTTGAGCATCTACCTATGAACCCAGAGGTAATGGTTCAATTCTTGATCAGGGCATATGCCTGGGTTGCGGACTCAATTCCCAGTGTGGGGTGTGCAGGAGGCAACTGATCAATGATTCTCTCTGATCATTGATGTTTCTCTCTCTCTCTGTCCTTTCCTCTCTGAAATCAATAAAAATATATTTAAAAAGAAACATTCTGACTGAGGAGTGGGCAGAGGAGGTAGGCGTCACCTGTGTCAGATACTGATGGGACCTCCAACTAGAATAGCAAGAAGGGGATGGGAAGGGGGAGCATGAGAAGGAAGGGCTGGAGGTGGGCCTGCGGGAAGGATGGAAGCAGCACTGCCAGCCTGCCCATCGGCATGCATTCTGGAGTGAGTGCGATGTTGAGAGCTCTGTGCAGGCAGGTGACACCGTAGTGGGTCCTTTCTACCCCATATGGAGGAGCATCCTTTTCCTAGGGCCGAGCTCTCCACCGGACTCCGCACCACAGCCCCTCTCTTAATTTAACGTCCCCCTATCAGTCAGGGTAATGTCGCTGGTCCTTCTTGCTTCCTCTGCCTGAGACAGATGACCTCAAATCTGTCTGATCACTTCTCTAGCTGTTCTCTCTGCTTTCATTTACAGCCACATTTCTTTCTTTTTTAAAAAATATGTTTTTTATAGAGAGAAGAAGTGAGAGAGGGGAAAACATGGATGTGAGAAATGGGGGGGGGGCAACTGTATACACCCTGACCTGGATGGAACCTGCAGCCTGGGTATGTGCTCTGACTGGGAATCGAACCAGCGACCTTTCAGTGCACAGGATGATGCTCCAACCCACTGAGCCCACTGCAGGCTATTGCCACATTTCTTAACAGAAATTGCACACCTTTGGTGGTCTTCCCTTCCCCCCGCTCCACTCTCTTTGAGTCTGGTCTGATCTGATTCTGCAATCCCCCTCCCCAAGTCTGCTCTGCCCAGGTCAGCCCCTGGACAGCCTCCAGCTCTCACGCTGGCCCCTCCTGCACATCTGTGCACTGGGCCTCCTTCTTAGTCCTTGCCCTTCTTTGGCTGGTGAGGTGATGCTCTCCTGATGGCCTCCTCCCTAACCCTCCAGGCTGATTTCGGGCCATCCGCCCATCCTGCCCCTTCCATGTTGGTGTGCACAACAGGCCTGTCCACCTGCCATCTGTCCGGACCATCTCCTCCATCATCACATCTCCATGGCCGGGTTTCCCAGCCCTGGCTACTTACTCATCAGTGGGAGTACCTGGCAACTTTTTTAATATACTGATGCCAGGGCCCATTATGTAGTAATCAAGTCAGAATTTCTGGGGATGGGGCCCAGATACTAGTATCTTTGTTTTTTAAAGCTATCCACTTGACTTTGTTGAAAGTGAGGGTTGAGATCCACATGCTTCATCGACTTCCCACCCCCTTTCATACTGTTACATCGGAGCCTGATTTTTCCTCTGAGCACCCAGTTGTGTATCTGACTTTCTGCTGATTTGGGCCACTTGGATATCCAACTGGCTCCTCACCACGATGCATTCAAAACAAGCCCACCCTTCCCCTCCACCTGCTCCTCTGTGTTTGCCTGCTCGTTGAATGGCACCAGCCTGCTCCCAGTCACCCAGGGCTAACCCCCAGGCTCAGACCTTCCTTTTCTCTCATCCCTACACAGCCAATGGATCACTAAGCCCTGTGACTGGTTTTTAGCTTTTTAATTGCTTTTAAGTACTTCTAGAATGGGATCCTTCTTTTTCATCCTCTCTAACTGCCTGCCTCAGTCCAGGCCCCCATCCTGTCTCATCTGGAGTAGTTTCAACAACCTCCAGTGTGCCCTCCTCCCTCTCCTTCCTCCGCACAGCCTCACAGGGCTGCTTCTAACACCTACATATGATCATGTAGTTCTCGGCTGAACACCTCCAGCCACTCTCATGCCCTTCAGGCAGCCCCTGGGCCTCCTGCTCTGACCCTGCTAACAATCCAGCCTCATGGTCCCTGCCTCCTGCGTGCACCCACTCTGACCTGCTGTCAGCTCCCACATGCTCCCTGCTTTCCCGCATCTCCTGCTAGACCAGGTTCCTCCCCTGATCTCTTCTAGTTCCTACTCAGCCTTCAGACCCCCAAAAGGATGACCTCTTCCTGAAGCCTTTCATAACTTCTCCCTCCCACCACCCTGTGCCCACCATGCACTGTGGACTTGTGTCCTATCACTGTTACCTCTGCAGGGCAGGGAAGACATCATTTATCTCTGAGCCTAGCAGAGTAATGGCCTGGCCCAGAGTGGGCGCTCAGGAAATGTTTGTAAAGTGAGTGAATGAATAAATGAATAAATGAACGAACGAATGAATGAATGAACAAAGATGAACAGTCTGACTACAGTGGAAGGTGGGTGTAGCCACTGGGTAGGTGACTGAGAAGGAAGACTCCGAGCCCATGTCAGGATACCTGAGGTCATCCGCCTTCAGACACCCGGAGGAGTTCGTTTGCATTCTGTTGCCTAACAGCAGTGTTGTGAGAGCACAAACATTCCTTATCTATAAAATGGGGATAATAATACCCACTTAGCAGGAGTGGTATGAAAATCAGAAAAGGCAATAGATGTGAATATGCTTTGAAAATTATAAATGACTGTTTAAACATGGGGGATGCGTATGCCATGTCCTTGCCTGGCAGAGCCTCTGTGCTGGGGGTGCAGAGGATACCCAATGTGGAAAGGTTGCACACAGCTGGCATGTGGTCCATGTTGTGCATAAATATCCAATGCAATGCCCAGGTCTTGTAATCCCCAAGAACCACGAGGGAGTCTGATTCCGATGTAAGAACAAATGAACCTTTACTCGAGCGAGTCGACTCAGGGCTCCGTCACAAGCCGGCCATCGCAGTGGCGCGGCAGGGAGGAAGACCCCGAGTCTCAGGAGGATGGGGGCTTTATTGGGCTGGGAGTTGGTGGGTGGGGTAGTGTGTGATTGGTCGAGGGAAGGGTCAGGGTTGGTTGTGCAAAGGGGCGGGATGCAGTCAGACTTGGGTCATTTCCTCTGCATCCCTATTGGTCGGTTGGGAAAAGGGTGGTTGAGCAACGGGGAACTTCAGGAGGTCTACTCCATCAGTCCACACATAGCTGGCATAATGGTGGGCCTCTATGCCTGAGAGGGGCCAGGCTGCACTTAAGGTGTGGGCCTTTGCCCAGTGAGCAATCCCTGTGGTCAGAAAGATGCGAGGGTTAAGAAGTTCAGCTCCTTAACTGACCCCAGGGCTCTCCTAGGGATCAACCTGGTGCCTTTTGCGTGAGCACAGTGAGAAGTTCCGCTGTCTTGGCCTGTGGAGAGCAGCTTTCAAGGCCTTAAAAATAGCACTGGGAAGATATTTTTAGTGCACTATCCTGAGGCGTGACTGGAGCCCGTGGCCTCCTGTGACGCATGAAAATTGTTTTGGCTCTGTTTGCAAGTGATTCAGACAGCTGGTTTTCAACCTCAGGGGTGTAAAAATAAAAACAAGATGGGGAGAGGTGGGTTCCAGCCACAGGGCATCCCCACCCCCACAACATGTAAATAATTGCCCATGAGAAAGTTTAATTTGAGCCTCAGTTCTCTGGAGGGTACACAAACCACAGTTCCTCCTGGAGGGTTTCAGGCTGGTCAGCAAATAACCCCATTCTACAGGTCAGAAACTGAGGCTGTGAGAGTTGCTTAACTCTCCCAAAGTCTCATAGTCACTGTGTGGTGGGCCACATTCAGATGTATGTCTAACTCTAAGCCCCATCTAGCCAATATCCCACCTATAAGACTATCTTTTTTTGTTTTGGGGTTTGTTTGTTTGTTTTTATTAATTCTCACCTAAGGATATTTTTCCATTGATTTATTTTTATTTATTTATTTATTCTTTCAGAGAGAGAGAGTGGAAGGGAGAAAGACAGAGAGAGAGAAACATCGATGTGAGAGAGACATATCAATTGGTTGCCTTCACACACTCCTTGACCAGGGCCAGGGATCGAGCCTGCAACCGAGATACATGCTCCTGACCAGAATCGAACCTGGGACCCTTTAGTCTGTATGCTAACACTCTTTCCACTGAGCCAAACCCGCCAGGCCTAAGACCATCTTAAAGTCTACAAAGCGCTTCTATAAATATCATCCCATTTGATCCTCATATGAGGCAGAATTATTATTCCAATCTTACAGGTGAAGAAAGCAGTCACTATCCACCATCTCCCACTTAGGGAGACTTCAGGGCCCTCATACTCCAAATTCCCTGCACTGGTCAGGGTAAGGACCCACGGGAGACTATTGTGACCGACCCGTGGCCTTGTGGGGCAGGAGGCAGGGACACAAACTCTGGGACACCTGGCAGGCTGGGACTATCAGCCCACCCTCGTGAGTGGCTCCAGAGAACAGGGAAGGAAACACAGAGAACCAGGGCTTGGCCTCCGAGGGAGAGGCCAACAGAACAGGCTACGGGCTCACACACTGGCTGGGTGTCCTGCTGCTCTTGAGAAACCTGCTGGGCAGCCCTCAGAGAAGCTGTGAGCACTGTGGCCTGAGCCACGCTGTGGTGGCCCGGTCCCTTCTGCTCCTGCCACAGCTCTCCACAAGGCCGGTCAAGGCTCATATCCTTAGTCATCAAAACAACTGAGAGTGTCCAGTCAGCTGGGATGTTGAGCAAGGAAAGGCTAATAAAAACTACTGTCCATGGTGATACCTCATCTTCTCAGGACCAGCAATGCAAATGGACTTGGAGAATGTGCACTCCAGCACCCACCATGCAGAGTGAGAACAAGACAGAACAGAGAAGTCAAAAGCACATGCACTCGTGCTATGCAGAGCTACTCACTGTTGGGTGACAATCACTTATCCCAGCATCTCTTTGCACTTGGGAAACTCTGTACAATTTCACATTTACACTGTCAATTTTACCTGTCAGAGTGTGTAAAATTTTACATTTAAACACTTTGCACTAGATGCTGACCTTTAAGTAGTCCACTATATGTTTCTAGTCAACTATAGTTTCTAGAAATTTTGCTCATTTCTTTTCTATACACTATTGAAATTTTCACAATAAAAAAAGTGACCATCAAAGTAAGTAAATACCGTAAATAATAGTCACTACATATCAATAAACTGAGACCTATACCATTTTAACGACTGCACCCAATTCCATGTGCGAATGTGCCTTTTTAAAAATCAATATTATTCCAATTGGCATTTGCATTGTGTTTCATATCTCAACCATCTTTGATGATACTTCAACCTTGCACGTCAATCAAAATGCACAAAAATACACACTTTAAATTACATAACAGAGAGCAAACCTTCATTTTGCCCCTAACATTATGCTTCTGTTTGATGGCAGGAAAGAGGGAAACGACAGAGAGAGAAGGAAGGAGAGCCTCCATCCTGCCATTTCTCAGGCAACCTCCCCAGCTCCGTTTTCCTTTTAAAGGCAGGAAGCCCTGTACTGCCTTTGTAATCCTTACGGTAACTAAACCAAGTTGATGAAATGCCAATCTTACTTGGGGGCCTTATCTTACCTAGATGTCACACATCTGAGCCCTGCCAGAACGACAGAGGAGAGACAGTCTTCTGCACATTGCTGTGGCCTTTTAGCGAGCAGCTGAAGACCTGGCTCTACCACTTGTTGCTTGTAGCTTCCCTTTCTCCCCTTGTAGGCAGCCTCCTAGCCTTTGAGTTCACTATCTTCACAAGGTCATTTTTTAAGGCCAAATGCAGTGATGTATGGGAAAGCAATTCTTTTAAGTTGCAAAGAGCTATAATAAAACACAAAAAAATTGTTTTATTAATTATCCTGATTAGCCACCTAATATTTTCAAGTATAAGTCTGTCTTTTTAAAGTAAAACCATTTCCCTGAATCCTAACAAATATCTTTTAAGCTCCTACTACACACCTGGCCTTGAAAGAAGTGCTAGGAGTACAGCAACAAGACAGGTGTGAATTCATCTCTTACAGCCGGCAAGTCCTATAACAGGGGGCCATTGTGCTATTCCTTGTGGAATTCACTGAGTAAGGAACACATGTGTGAAGTTAGCGTGAATGTAGAGCTACTTTTGAATGAATGCTTACTTCATTCGTCACAATGGCAGCTCTGTTATACATTTAAAACTACATACATTTGCATGACATTGTACTGGTTTAGTCAGAGACCATGCTTGATTCATAAAGGGACTTGTGGAGCCCTTGTAATAATTTGAGCCTTCTACTCACTGTCCTCCACCCCAGCCTAGGATGCTGTGGCCTCAGGCCTGGGGTCTGAAGGGTGACACTAAACTTCTAGACTCGTTTCCTGAGTCATGGAATCTGACACCTCTTCCACCTCTTCTCGGGTCCTGATGCTGAGCCATGCTCCCACCCGCAGTCTTCGGAGTTCAGCAAATGTATCCTCTCTGCAGGGGAAAGATGGTGCAGTCTTCATAAAGAAGCCTCTGCAGGCCAATTAGGAGGAAATAAAGGCAGGGGCTCCTCAATTCCAGGAAGAAATTAGCAGGAAATGTTGACAATTGGGCTTCAAGGACTGAGTCTCATTGTGACCAAACAAGCCCTTGTTTCTAATTTTGTCCTTAATGCTATTTATGGGTTTCAAAGGGGTCCTTCTGGACATGATGGTCTTCTGAGATCCCCTTATAGCCAACCCAGAGTAATTCTTAAAGACAGCATGTATGATTCAGCACCATGGACCACACGCCGTTGAAAAGGACCTCTGAGATCTGGATTCCAGGGCTTTATACGTGGGAAAACTGAAGTTTTGTACAGAGAGGAGAAGTGACTTATTCAAGTTTATCTATTCCAGCAAATATATTCATGAGTGAATTAGCTCAACAAACACATCAATTTCTTCCCCACTATATGCTGGGAACTATGCTAGCTACTGGTGATATAATAATGAATACGAGAGAGTATGGGTCTCAAGGGTCTTATATTCCCAAGTAAGGGAAACAGATAACAAGCAGGAAACTAATGTATATCATGTTAATGGCCCGACAGAGAGGACCAGAGGCTCTGGCAACAATTGCAGAGCCTCCTAGTCCAGCTGCTGGGAAAGGGGTGGGGGTCATTGAGTGTTCTACTCTGGAATTCACTGCCCTCCCGTTTAGGTGGTGTCTGATGGGGTCTTTAAGATTGACTAGGAATTAGGGAGGGGAGGGAAGGGAGCTCCGGGCAGAAGTGCAGCATGTGCAAACACACAGAAGCAAGAACAAGCATAGGATGCGAGTGGTTGGAGCATTAGTACAGGGAGCCAGTGCTAATGAGGATGTAGCTAGAGGTCAACAGAGGTCAAGTTGAGAGGATTCTGTGGACCTGGTTAAAGGGGCTTGGATGTTTTTAAATGGGAAGCCTTTAAATGACCCAGTTAGATCTGAGGTTGAAAAGATGGCTCTAGATGCTGTGTGAAGAACAAATGAGAGGGGAGCCAGAGGGGAGTCAGGAAAGCTTGTTGTGGGGCCATGCAGTGTCCAGGTGGGAGGTGATGGGGGCAAAGGGTGGAGAGAAGTAGATGTGACCAAGAGATATATTAGTAGGAGGAAGAGTCAACGGCCTTAGTGGGTTACTGGAAGTCCATGATCATTAGAGAAGTCCCATAATTCCTTGCCCATTAAACTTAAAATCCCTCAATTAGTAAGACAGGCTTAGTGGTTGGCCTAGAAACCTAACACAGAAAACTAGGCATCTCATTGCTATACCTGTCATCCTGGTCCCACTCCATTCAGGCCTTAGACCCTTGGGGTTCTGCATGCCTGAACATTTTCACATCAATTCAGCTCCCGGGGCACTCATCTGGAAGTCTTTTATGGAGATAACCAGTAATGAGATTGGAATGGATTAGGGAAAACTTCCAGGGTGTGTGTGTGTGTGTGTGTGTGTGTGTGTGTGTGTGAGAGAGAGAGAGAGAGACAGAGAGAGAGAGAGAGAGAGAGAGAGAGAGAGAGAGAGAGAGATGACCCTTTTTTTAGGGCAGCTCCTAGAAAATGAGTTCCTAACAGTGATTTGCAGTGCATCCTGAAAAATTCCTGGGGTGACCTATAGGACAAGTCTGAGGCTAAGGCTGAACATCAACCCTCCATCAAATGAGGTCGTGGTGGAGGGAGGGGAAGGGGGGAGTGGGGGTGATCAGAGAAGGAGGGGCCTGGTAGTTGAGCCAGGAAAAACAAATAACGTAGCAAGATGTCTGTAATTCAGGAAGGGTGTTTCTGAGATAGGTGAGCATACTGTAAACAAAGTATAAGAACTTGAAAGAACCCGTTTAAGGGCCCCTAAGGGCACCCACCTGATATGCAATTTGAGAAGGGGCTGTTCTTAGAAACAGGAAATTCCTGGGCAGCATAGAGCATGCGCAGTACTCTGAGAGCCAAGACCATCCTGCTGTGTTCACCACCCCAAGTAGAGTCTCCTTCCCCAATTTGTGAATCAAGGCTGGCAGAAAACAAAGCCATGATTATGTTGCAAATAAGATTATGTCCTCAGTAGGCTTTATATTAAACAAATGTATCAGCATCTTGGGCATCAGAACTGGATCAATGGCTATGAAATTGACTCAAATAGTGGAAAAGCCAGGAAAGGGAATCATGGAAAAGCACTCAGAGCTGAAAGCAGAAGACCAGGGTTGTAGTCCAGGCTGGCAGTCTGTGATGGTAGGCAAATTGCTTTTCCTCTCGGGACCTCAGTATCTTCATTGCAAACTAGATCTCTCCAAGACCCTTCCAGCTCTTACACATGATGATTCTGTGAGAGTGAAGAATTATGCAGAGGCCTGTATATGTGCCAGTCACTGTCCTGACTGCTTTCATACACATGTAGACTCATTTGTTTCTCATGACAATGCTATGAAGTAGGTATTTGCTATGATCTAAATGTGTGTGCCTCTCATATTTATATGTTGAAATTCTAACTCCCAATGTGGTAGTATTAGGAGATGGGGGCTTTGGGAAATGATTAGATCATGAGAATGGAGTCCTCATGATTGGGATTATTGCTCTTATAAAACAGAACCCAGAGCCTGCCCAGTGCTGCTCAGTGGTTGAACACTAACCTATGAACCAGGAGGTCACAGTTAACTTCCAGGTCAGGGCATATGCCTGGGTTGCAAGCTCGCTCCCCAGTAAGGATATGCAGGAGGCAGCTAATCAATGATTCTCTCTCATCATTGATGTTTCTCTCTTTCCCTCTCTTTCTCCCTTTCTCTCTGAAATCAATAAAAAAATAAAAACAGATCCCAGAGAGTTCTCTCATCCCTCTGCCATGTGAGGACACCGTGAGAAGATAGCTATCCATGAACCAGGCAGCAAATCTTCACCAGACACTGAATCTCTGGTACCGTGATCTTGAATTTCCTTTCCCTAGAACTGTGAAAAGGAAATGATTATTGTTTGTAAGCCACCCAGTCTATGGTGTTTTGTTAGAGCAGCTCACGTAGACTTGGTACTGTTATCATCCCTGTTTTGTGAATTAAAAAAACAGATGGCACAGAGAGGTAAACAGAAGGGTAGGATCCCCACTCGAGCAGTCTGGCTTCAGAGCTCACGCTCCTAACCATGGACTTCATCGTCCTTCCATACGACACAGCGACACAAAGGGAAGTCAGGGCCCAGCAGCCACTGAAACGCCTCCTCACAGATGCAGGAAAACCATGCTCCAATGCCAGCACTTTGGTATCCTGCCTCACAGGGCCTGGACCACTGGGGTCTCTTGGCTCACATTTTCCAAACATTTGAGATTCCTCAAACCTTAGTTAAAGAAAGCCATGCCTGTTTGGAGGATCTTCACCATCCTGGTAAGTAAAAGAATGATCTCACCCTAACCGGTTTGGCTCGGTGGATAGAGTGTTGGCCTGCGGACTAAAAGGTCCTGGGTTTGATTCCGGTCAAGGGCATGTACCTTCGTTGCAGGCACATCCCCAGTGGGGAGTGTGCAGGAGGCAGCTGATTGATTTTTCTCTCTCATCGATGTTTCTAACTCTCTATCCCTCTCCCTTCTTCTCTGTAAAAAATCAATAAAATTTCAAAAACAAACACAGAATGATCTCATCTGATATGGCAGGCATGGCTAATTATCTCAGAATGTGACCCCCACCTTCTTATAAGATTCACAGTATAAAAGGCATCTTTACAAAAATCATGCCATTCAAGGCTCAAAAACAACCCAGTGAGCTAGCTTAAGGCAGATAACATATAGTATGCTCATTACATAGATGAAGAAACTGAGGCTGAGAGAGATCAAATGGATTGACTGAAAGTCAACCAGCTTTCAAATACCAGGGGAACTAAGACTCTGCTCTTCAGTCCTCAACGCCAGCACTCTTCCCTCTACACATGGCATCCCAGCGGGGAATGAAAAGTCAATAGCATCTCTAGTTCTTAATCACATGTGATGAACATCCAGACAAGGAAATTACATCACTGCCATCGGATTCTAGTCCTGTCGGATTCCAGAGCAATTCCCAGTATGTTCGTGTTCTGTTGGAAATCATGCCACATTGTCCAAGGAGGCTGAGGAAGGCACCTGGTGTGTGTTGCTGAGATATAATGCATCCCCTTTAGGGTCGCCACAGCTGCCTGCACATCCATGAGTGAGTACCACAGTCCACTGAGCGGTGCTGAGAGGAGCAGAGCCTAAGACACTAAGCCTGGAAACCTGAGTTCAAGTCCCTGCTCTGCTTCTTATTAATCATTAAGTAACTAATGAGACCTTGGCAAGTCCTGAACCTCCTCTGGAACTCATCGACCTGATCTGTAAAATGGAGATAAACCCTGTGCCCCACACCGTAGCATAGGGTCGTTGTCTAGATCAGAAGAGTTCATAGACGTAAAGGAGCATATTTGTCTCCTAAGAAAGGTAGAAGTATGTGACGACTCACACCTCAGCCATTTGGAATCTTTCCCAGTCCAGGCTCAGGCACTGGGAAAATGACTTACTTAGTTTCTAAGAACCTAAACCTAATCTGGTACCTCCTCCAGCTGCTGCAACCACCCGCCGGGTCTAGGACCTGGAGTCTTCCTGCCAATCTGACTGAAAACATGGCCACCAGTCTACACTGAGTAGCTGACTTCCTTCTCGGGAGGCTGTCCCACAGAGAGATGCAAGAACGGGGCTTAGAGCCACCTTTTGTGGTGGGACAGAGATGGGCTCAACTGCCTCGTGGACACAGATGTGCTGGAACCCTGAGTCTTCGTTCCACTCCTTCCGACTCCACCTGATTGACTGACCTCTAACTTTCCTTCTCGCCCTAAGTCTCTGAATCTATGAAGCTGGTTCACTCCACACCTGTCACCAACGCACTTTACCCCTCTAGACGCCATGTCCCCATGTGTAGAAACCAAATTTCCTTACCCCCAGCAGCAGGTGCTGCTGTGCTGTTTAATTAGACAGTCGCTCTAAACCCGACCATCTCCTTGGAAGCCTGCCTCGCTCAATCACTCAACTATAATGAGATCATTACTGGCACTGGCAGCACTCACCGCCTTGGAATTCAGGCAAAGCATACCAGGCTTCCCACAAAAGCTCCTTAGACCTCAGCTGCCCTGGGGTGGCTGCTGCCCAGCTGGTGTCAGCCTTCCCACCAGCAGCTTTCCCGAGATGCATCCATCACAACCTGGCTCGCTGGCAACTCACAGAGCTCGCCCCGCAGACAGCACTCTCGGTCTCACTGCTGCTCGTCCTCAGAAATCAGGTCTTTGTGGACAGAGCTTGCAGAAGCCTGGGAGCAAGATGGACGTTCATAAAACACTACCTGTGGTGTGGCCAGTCTTCAAGCCTTTAGGAAGTGGGACCTAGGGAATGTATGCATCGTTATTACAGCAATTCTCAACGTGTGTAGCATGGGGTCCCTGGAGTCGCCAAGACCTTTTCAGGGATTCCATGAAGTCAAAACTATTTTCATAATGATACGAAGATGTTATTTGCCTTTCCTCCCTCCTTTGCAATAATGGTGCAAAAGCAACGGTGAACAAAACTGCTGATACCTTAGCTCAAAGCAAGACTGCACTGTACTGGAAATCACTGTATTCTTCATGATCATGCACACAAGGTAAAAAAAAAAAATTTGAATGCCAATTTCACTTAATATGGGCCTCGATGAAACAGTGATGTTACTAACTTTATTGACTCTCGGCCCTGGAGTAACACACTGTTGTAACATCCTGTGTGAGGTGGGCACAGATGGGCACTTCTGCTGTCTGTGGGAGTGCAATGGTTGCCTCAAGGAAAACTCGGCGACTGTTTGGGCAGTGAGCTGTCCTAGTCACTTTTTCAGAAAACATGATTTTACTTGAAAGAAGCAACCGACAGACAAACTGGTTATTCAAACTTGGGTTTTGGCAGATATTTTCTCAAAAAAAGGAATCTCTTAAGGCTATCACTTTAAGGAAAACAACAGATGGTGTTTGTTGCCAATGACAAAATCCAAGCTTTCAAGTGAGAATTTTAGGAGAATTGTGTCTGCCACTGTGAGCTTGGCAGCTTTCTAATACTTAATGACTTTTCCAATGTTATGCCAATGGTGATATTAATGAATGTGACTTTTAAATATTGGAGAATAAAAATGCATCAACATTTAGAAAGTGTGTATAACCAATGTTTCAAAATATCAACATATGGTGTTAGGAAAGATACATTCAAAGTGCAAGATAAAGAAATAGATTTTACTGTGAGTACAAAAAAAAAAAAAAAAAAGTTCATTGATATGATTTCCACAATGTAATTAACCTTAAGAAACTATCACTTCTTGAGTTTGGGAATAATATCAAAAAAGAACACCCATAATTATCTCATTACTATTAAAATACTCTTCCCTTTTGCAACTACCTATGTGTGTAAGGCAAGGTTTTCCGAATATACTTAAGAAAAACAACATAGCGCAATGGACTGAAGGCAGGAGCAGCAATGAGACTCCAACTTAAACTATTAAGCCAAATATTAAAGCAACTTGCAAAATTATGAAATGATTCCACTCTTCTCAGTAAACATTTTTGTTTTGGGAAATATAATTACTTTCTATAAAAATACATTACCTATATGGCATATTTATATTACTATTTTAAAATGAATTAGTAAATAAATATTTTTAAATCCCTCTATTTTAATTTCTGACAGTATATATTAACAGCTATAACTCATATAAACAAAACCTCTTTGGGATCCTCAGTAATTTGTAACAGTGGAAAGGGTTCTGAGACCTAATAGTTTGAGAACCCCTAAATTACAATGCTCTGTATTTTAGGATTGTGGACCTGCAACAGTGACAGAGACTGTGGTCAAGTGTGGGAGCCTTGCCCGGCCGGTGTGGCGCCATGGTTAAGGATTGACCTATGAACCAGGAGGTCAGAGTATGATTCCCTGGTCAGGGGCACAGGCCCGGTTGCATGGTTCATCCCAATCAATGGTACTCTCTCATCATTGATGTTTCTATCTTTCCCCCCTCCCTTCCTCTCTGAAATTAATACAATATACTTTTTAAAAAGAAAGAACGGGAGCCTTCCACTGCCTACTGGGAGAGCTGACGAAAGCCAGAGCGGAGGCAGTGGCAATGGGGCTGGCCAGAGGAGTGCTGCACGTCATTGGGACGATTGGGGTCACTGTGTCACATTTTATTGGTTTGATTGCAGCCCTGGGGTCACAGGCCCATGGCCCTGGAGTAAACATGGCCTCCTCTCAAGAGTGTGGTCATTTCCAATGCCAGTTATTTGACAGAGACATGAGTGCCCTGAGACGCAGCAGAAACTGAACTCCTAAATGGGAGAACCTTGCTCCAGCTGTCTGGGTAGAGACTTGTGGGGTCAAGGAAACGGAGTACCTACTCCCCTTGGCAGGTGCTGAGATAATGCCCGTCCTCTGGACCCAGAAAGAGAGCCAGGATGAGGCAGGATCTGTAGGCTTCAAAGACAGGGGTCCACTCTGAATACCAGGGTGTCTTGTGTCACATGATGCCCAGTCCTTTTTGTTAGCGCTGAGCCTCTAGTGGAGCAAATGAAATGGTTCCGCTTTGTCTCTGTGGGAGGAAAGTAAAGGCAGGGGTATGCGTTTACGCAGGGAGAATAATGGGTTCTTACACGGCACTGTGGGATGGGAGTGATGGTGAGAGAGAAATTCTCAAGAAGGGGAAGCCTCTGAATCAGAGAAGTGACATCTCCATCCAGTGACAGGTAAACTTGGTTTACAAAAGCAGGCTATTCCTTAGGGATGATAGATCTGAGATACGTTTTGGAAATAAAAACGAAGGGAGTGAGTTGAATGCAGCTGAAGTGACACCAAAACCTCTTCTTTCTTTTTTATTTTTTTCTTTCTTGATTAAGGTATTACAAATGTGTCCTCCCCACTCCTGCCCTCACCCTCACCCTCACCCCCTGTTGTCCATATCCATCGCTTATGCTTATATGCATGCATACAAGTCCTTTGGTTGATCTCTCCCCCTTACCCCCTTCCTCCCTTTCCTTCTCTCTGAGGTTTGAGCATCTGATCGATGCTTCTTTGTCTCTAGATCTGTTTTTGTTCATCGGCAAAACCTCTTCTTTTTGTAGTTAGAGATGTCCGTTAGACATCCAGGTGGAGATGCGCAGAAGTCTGAGGCTCGGGAGCTCTGGAGCCGGGGTGTCGATTTGAGAATCAACCTACATAGTCAGAGTTCTCAGTTTGGAGCCATTCAGAGTCACTTATGAAGGACTGCGGAAAGGAGATGCCTGGCCCAGACCAACTGAATCAGAATCTCAGGGGTGATTCTGACGCACACCACAGGGGGCTCGTGGAGGTGGAGGAGACACTGAGCTATGCCAGGAAAAGGAGAAAGAGTGAGTTCAGAATGCAGCCCCAAACCCCAGCGCATCTTGCTACTGAGCACCAGAAGTCTGCACTTCCTGTCGGTAAAAAATGCACTTAAACTCTAATGAGCGCATGCCAGCACATGAAATGCATGAATCACTCGATTCCTGGACAGTACCAGAGTCCTCTGCTAATGTTTGAAGCTTTAAATGTAGGCACTTAAGCTTCTCATATGTCAGACATAATGAGGGATCGAGAAGCTGCACAGGGGCCTGGCCATAAAGCAGTCACGAGAAGAGCCCAGGGTAGATGACAGCCCCCAGCCCGCCCTGGATGCAGCCATAAAAGTGGACACTTTCGCTGAGTAACAATCCCTTTTCCTGCAGCCTGGACTGAGTGAAATGAACATTTCTGACACCTGTCCAGGGAACAGGCTGTTCTCGGGGTGGCTGCAAGCTCTCTCTTCTGGTAGAGAAGTGGGAACGGTGAGTGAAACATTCCTCTTCTTTTAAACAAGATTCTCTTGGTCACATACAAGGGGCTCGATGACCAGACCAGGGTTTCAAACCACTTCTTTTAAGTGTCATTCTTTTGCCCCTCCTTATGGAGCGTGTGTTTTGAACACTATTGTCTGCTCGGGTATATTAAGTATTAACTTGCTTGCCCATGTACTAAGGAATCAGTGACATGTAAACTTTCAGCCTTGCCCGATACACATGGCTATGCTCAATACATGTTCGCTACAATGAATTCAGTCTGATGTCACCATACCGAGTGGATCCACTTTTCACCAAAAGCAGAGAAAGTGGATATTTTGGTTAGTTCTACAGCCTTACTACAATTAAGAGTTTTTGGAAACAGTTAAGAATATTTTTTGTGGGATCGTGGCGCATTATGGCTCCAGAGAACCCATAGCAGGAAGCACTTATATATATGTTAGGCCCTCCAAACTGAGCAGGGCTGAGGAATAAATTACGTCTAATGGGAACATGCTCTGTAAGACTCCTTAGTTGGACCTGGAGGAGAGAGGGGAAAGCCTGCTAGGTGTGGGTAATGGAGATGCCCCCATTGGGCTGCTGGACCAGGGGTAAGACAGCATTGGTCCAAGGACACATTCTGGAGCTGGAGTACTTGTATTTAGCCGCAGGTAAGTCCATGGACCACGTGCATCAGAATCACCTGGGGATCTTGTTAAAATGCTGAGTCCTGGGTGCTGCCCAGACTTTTAATTAAAACCTCAGGGAAGGGGCCTGTAACATGCACTTTGAGCAAGTTCTCAGGTGATTTTGAGGCATTTCCCCTCGAGACCGTCTGTCAAGCACTCTGCACCGCCAGGCATGGAGTGGAGGGTTGGTCTGTGAATGAAGACAGTGAATCCTCAGCAAACAGCTATTCCCCCACCCCTCTCTTGTAGTAAGTGCTGCTTGCTGTTTACCACATGTCCTCACAGCCAGAGTCTTCTTCCGCCCTCACAAGCTCAGGGAGGCAGCAGATGGAAGAGCTGGGCAGGGCCTCAGACTTTCCACAGCCTGGCCATCCTCGCCTTTCAGGCCTCATCCCCACACTCCTCACCCACACTCCAGCCAAATGCCCACATATTGGAGGGGCAGTTGACAGGACAATGTAAACCTTAAGCACTATGAGTAAAATGGAGGGAGAGGTGCTGCTAATTCAAAATAGTGCCACCTGCACCTGGCCTGGGCAAGATCCCGAGGCGCTACACAAGCCTGTGTCCAAAGCCCCAAGCGCCCTCCCCTTTCCTGGCTCTGGAGGGAGAGACGCACAGCCCCCCAGCACCTGGACCATCAGGGCTTGCTGCAGGTGACCCTGTGAGCCCAGTACACCTGTCTGCCACCCTCCTACCAGCCTCTGTGGGAGCCCCAGGGATAGCCTCTGACCTTCTGGCTGAGCTCTCCTAACTCAGAGCCACCAGGCCTGCATTCCTCTCTTGAGCTGCTGACGTTCCAAGAAGGAATGGAATGAGCAGGATGCAGGCGTTAAGGCACCTGGAACTACCACTGACCTTTGGAGGACTTTTTGCCCATGTTGGCACCATACCCCTACTAAAGAGGCAGCCGAGACTAGGGCGACTGCTGTTATCTTCTAGACTAGGGTGCCAATTAGAAATGCAAAGTGTGCTGCTTCCCCATCTCATCCTCCCAGTTGATGTGATTTAGCTCCCTGCTATGAACTCACCAACCCAGCCCTGCTTTCAGAAACGCTAGGTCTGCCCTCGCCAGTGGACAGAGGATCAGCCCTCCGACTGAAGGGTCCCAGGCTCGAATCTGGACAATGGCACGTACTTCCTTTGCAGGCTCTATCCTGGCCCTGGTTAGAGCCCGTGTGGGAGGCAACCAATGTGTCTCTCTCACATAGATGTCTCTCTCTCTCTCTCTCTCTCTCTCTCTCTCTCTCTCTCTCTCTCCCCTTCTTCCTTCCTTCTACTCTCTCTAAAATTCAATGGGAAAATATCCCCCCACAAAAAAAAGAAACCCTAAGCCCCAAGCAGCATCTCTGCCGGTGCTCCCCAGTTCAAAGCCTTGGCCAGAGGAAAAAGGGGTCAAGAACCCCAGGCTCCCCCTCTGCCTCAGGTGGGAGCCATCTGCCCACTAAGATACATCTCAAGGTGTCTAATGGTTCATCCTGCTCCATGCTTGGTAAGCCTTACTCATAGGCTCTGAGGGGGCGGAGCACAGTGATGGCAGGAGCTCAACACTGAAGCCAGGAGCTCCGTCCCTCCACTCACAAGTAGGAAGAGTCTTTTCATCTCCTTCGCCTCAGCGCCCAAATTTGTAAGTAGAGTTCAAGTCTGTATCCTCTTTGGGGGCTGTAACGAGATCTGATAATAGATCTTGAAGAAAATGCTTAGAAAACTAAATAAGGCAGATTAGGTGTTAAAATATTTCTTTCATTTTTGATGCTATAAGATTTAAGGATTTCTTCAGAAACACCAATCAGAAAGGGTATATGCACCCCTATGTTCATAGCAGCACAATTTACCATAGCTAAGATTTGGGAACAGCCTAAGTGCCCATCAGCAGATGAGTGGATTAGAAAACTGTGGTACATCTACACAATGGAATGCTATGCTGCTGTAAAAAAGAAGGAACTCTTAACCATTTGCAACAGCATGGATGGAACTGGAGAGCATTATGCTAAGCCAGTTGGAGAAAGATAAATATCACATGATCTCACTCATTTGTGGAATATAATGAACAACATAAAGTGATGAAAAGAATAGAACCAGAGACATAAAATCATTGAACAGATCGTCCAACCTCAGAAGGAAGACGGTGGTGGTGGAGGGGGGGTAGTTAAGAAATTAACCAAAGGACTTGCATGCATGCATATAAGCATAACCCATGGACACAGACAGTGAGGGGGGGTGAGGGCATGTGCTGGAGGGTGGGAGCAGCCAGGGAAAGGTCAGCAAAATTTTTGGAAAATGCAGAACACAAAAAGGGGAAAATCTATAAGCCCACCACCTGAGCAATGCTGGTCATTTTCGATTTATTTCCTTCTTCATTTTTTGTAACAATTCTTTTTTCATAGTTGAAATCATGCTCTATGTGTGATTTGAATGCTGTTTTGGGGTCTTTTTTTTTTTCTTTTTTTTACTCAACATAGCATAAGCACTTTCCCAGGTTATCAAAAAGTCTTCTTAAACATAAAATGTTATAACCACATAATGTAGGCAATGAACATTTTTGAGCTTAAAGCTTTTGTCCATTTTGAATTACTTTTACACAATAACTCCCAGAAGTCAAGATCCCTGGGTAAAGGATATAAGTATTTTAAATCTTGCCATGCATGTTGTAGCTACTGTTATCTGAGTTGGAAACTGAAGCTCAAAAATTGAAATAATTTTTCTTAGTCCACACAGCTCATCTTCAGGACAAAACAGCGGGCAAGACAT
Source organism: Murina feae (assembly GCA_004026665.1). NCBI lineage: Eukaryota > Metazoa > Chordata > Mammalia > Chiroptera > Vespertilionidae > Murina > Murina feae. Next base: position 21,310 of record PVJC01000421.1, read on the forward strand.
TGCGTGTTCTGTGATCTGTGCTTAGCAACACAGCCGAACAGACAGGCTGCTACTGACCTGCGGAGCATCTGATAATTTGCACCAATGAAGACAAACAGCCTGGGGGTGATCGAGCACAGAGCAAAGGCTGGTGCACAGAACGATTAGCCTGGGATACCTGGGTTCTACCAGGGCTCTTCTGTTAACTCTGCCACTGCAAGGCCCCTCAGCCTGTCTCAGCCTCAGCCTCAGCCTCCACCTCAGCTCTGTAAGACGGAGGGCTTGGACTGCTTCCTGCCCAGATACATCCCTCCCAAAGCAAAAACAGAAACATTTTGGTTTTGTTTTTGCATAAAGAGACCAAAGATAATTCATTCGTTCCAGTTCAATGCAACTGTTTGCTTTTTGACCGTAAAACTGATCCAGCTGGATCCCGGAGACAGCAGGTTGGGATGGAGAAGACAGCCAGCTGCATAAAACATGTCCTAAGCAGAACCTGCCAGCGAGCGGCAGAAGGATGCAGTCCTGTCAAGATCAAGTCAGATGGTGGGAAACACGACGCAGTGCTATCTTCTCCTCAGGCTCGTCAGCACTGTAAGGAGATCACATCAGCTCGGCCCCAGCACCAGCACCAGCAGTCCTGGGTGCCAGGCTGCCGCCTGTCCCTGTGCGTGTACAAGTGCACTGATGGGCAGCTGCCCAGGGGTCCTCAGGGCATAGAGAGAGGTGCTCTGGATTGTTTTCCCAAGTGACCAGGAACTTGAGGCACCACATCAGCAGTTGGGAAACCCTGGTCAACTGGACAGGGTAGCCGGGGCAGCTGTTTGTCGGACGCTGACGCGTAGACCACCTAGAATCTGTGGGGAACGAGAGCTCCTGCACCAGCATCTGAATTCTATTGTTGGTACAAGGCCACCAGGCGGGAGGACACGGATCCCCCCGCGTCTCTGAGCCTGAAAAATGTCTGCCCACAGGCGGGAGATGGGTCTCCTCTCTTCCTGTGAAGGGAAGGTGAGTTTGGGGAAGAAAGGCAGGGCCGACTGGCCCACGTGGACGTGCATGTGGAGTGTCAGGAAGCCGAGTCGCTGACAAAGAACAAGCCATGTAACATGTCGCTCACATAAGTAAAAGCACATGTACACAAAGAACACACTCTGCAAGAACACGTGCCAACAGAATGATAAACGTAAACACGTTAAAATGATGACCTATGGGAAAAGAAAGGGAACAGCCGAGGTCATGGGGATAACCACTTTTCCTCCATAAAAAAAAAGGAGGCCTTGCAGGGGTCAATTAGGAGATGTGCCATGAACTGAGAAATGGCATGAAGTCGGCCCTCTGGACTTGAGGTCCACATTTTCGGGGGGGAAAAGGGGAAGTAAGCCACACCTAGGAGTTGTCGCCTAAGAGTGGCGTTGGGAGGGCCAGGCGTCTGTTTTTGTAAAGGGAGGAGGTAATTTGAATCCACGTGGGACAGAGAGGTTCAGGCTGCCTTTAGTTCCTCAGCCCTGGAGGCATATTTGAGCCACCAGGGGAGCTTTTAGAAGATACTGGATACCTACTTAGTTGGCTGGGGGTGAGGCTTTGATATTGAAAAAGAAGCCAGTGGGGCTGGTGAGCAGCCAGGGTTGAGAGGACTGATCTAAAGTATCCCTGATGTGCCTGTGGGCTCTGGCATTGGGGATACTCCCAAAGCAGGATTTTTCGAGGGCTGGAGGAAGAAGGGCTGGAGGAAGAAGTGTTTTTTTCCAGAGAGGAAGGGTCAGTTGGGGCCAGAGAAGAGGAGTGACCCATAATGAAGCCCCATTTTGGAAAAGGGAGCAGAGGAGAAACCAGAGGAGGGAGGGGTGTCCAGTGGAAGCCTGGGAGGGGCAAGGGGAGCAGTAGATGGCAAGATCAGAGGCAGTGGTAGGGACAAGGGCTAAGGGTGACCACTGTGGCTGGCCCCCTCTGTTACACATGCGATGAGAACACTAAGACTCTGGGAGGAAATAACTTCTCCAGAGATTGGTTTCCTGCAGAGACCTCCAACTACAGAGCTCTTCCCACAGTCCCATGGAGCCCCCCACTGCTGCCGAGGCTCCCTCATCCTGCACCTGTCTGACCAAAGCCCATCACAGAGGCAGGGGAGAACCACCCAGAGGGAACTGGCGGTGATTTGAGCTTCTTCAGAAAAAAATAAATTAAAGAAGACTTTAGAGAAGAATCTGACTAGTTTTATTGTTTATCTCTTTCCCTCGCTCAAGTAAATGTTTTCATTCATTGCAGTCTCAATTGCCCTCTGAATTGAGGCCTTCTTTTCTTCTTAATCCCTTGATTCTGGAAGCTCGCTTGTTTTTAGTTCTTTCAATGTTGCTGGCCAGGCTTGTGGATTATCCTAACAATTGTTGACTTCCTGAAGCTCCAGTGGTCTGTTTGACCATCCTACTAAGAAAGGGAAGTCTGTGGAGTGAGGGTCTGAGGGGAAGAGCTGAGAACATTTGGTTTCAACCAGTATATATAGAGTGCCATGTGTCCACCATGCTACATATTTTCACATTTGCTCAACTTTTACAAACAAAAGAAGTGAGCAAAGAGAAGTTACACTGATTTCCAAGTTATAGGGGGACTGAGACTCACTCTTGTGGGCACAGACCAGTGACAGCACAAGTAGTTGCTCATCTAATATTCACTAAAGGGAGTAGCCTATATGAGACATACCCCAGACCTCCTGACTTCCAGCCCAGTGCTGAGACCACGGGTAAAGGCAATCCAGCCTCTGCAGGCCATCCTTTATCTGCCTGGCCCTGGTCAGGCCTGTGTCCAGCCCTGGGTGAGCATAGTGCTGGGTACACAGCTAGTGCTCAGTAAGCATTCAATAGATAGCCAGCTCCATTCCTGGCTACATTACCCCTGACCACCAACTTTCTATCAGCGTGTGTTGGCAGAGAGCCTACTATGAGGGTGGGTCGTGTAAAGCATTCCAGAAAGAAAACCAGACTCTCGGAGCTGGGAGGGAAATAAAGGGTCATCTCCTTTTAATGCCAACTTTCTGCCCTCCCTCCTCACCCCCAAACACACACACATACCCTGCTTCTCTTTCCTTAAACACATATACATTCTCCCACTGGTTGGCTGGACTTGCAGATGTATTTCTAGTTCACAAGTGTGTATTTATTATTGCTAATGGTAAGCAACTGCATAGAGAGGTCATGTGTAGGTGTTCTAGCAACAGTCCAGTTAAAGACTCAATTGACCGTCAGCATTAATCCCTAGACATGTAAGTGGAGCTACCTCTGTGTAATATACTATGGTAGAGTTATGAACAAAATGTTATTGGAGCTCAATGAGGGCACCATTAATTATCTATGGTGGGATATCAGGGAAAACTTTATTGAAGAGGTAGCATATAGGATGGGCCTTAAAGGATGACTAGGCGCTGGGCTTGCCCGTGCGTAAACTGAGTTAGTCTAGAGAAGCTATGACATGACCATGGTCATGGTGGACCCAGGACACCAGGCTAACTTTAGTCAACTAGGGAAGTTCATGCCCCTGGAGCCCTGGGGTGCCCAGCAGGGTAGTGGAGCAGGATGAGTTCTCGGTCACTGAATATTATTCATTTGTTCCAGGGACTTTAAACAAAGCATCAAGACTTTCTGGCCAGTTTCTTCATCTACCAGACAAGGGCAGGAGACAGGGAGGGTGCTGAGGAAATGCAAGAGGAGGAATTAGTGGTGCTTCTCAGGGTGATAAGGACATTGGCTAGGTCTGCTGCCACTTTCTCATTGCAGGGCCTTGGCCTAGCTAGTCTCATGGAGTCTCATTGAGTCTCAATTTCCTCATCTATAGAGAGGGATGGCAATCTCTGCACTCCTTGCCTCATGTTTATCCATGAAAACCCTCTGAGAAACACCAGAGTGGAGGAAGGAATGTGATTGCTGTGGTGATCACTGAGACCAGCCGCTCTGGGCATGTCTTTCTGCTCCTATCCTTCAATGGCTTCCCGATGAAGTGCACATTTGTTCCAGCTACTCTTGCTGCTTAGCAAACCCACTCCATGAGAGCATCATTTGGGGAGTGGCATAGAAACCACCATTTTTTGAGATATTAAGAGTTAGGAATTTAAACCAGGCTCAATAAGGATGGTTGTTCTCGCTCCATCATATCTGGGGCCCTATGTGGGGATGGCTCGACAGCTTGGAGCTGGAAGTATCTGGAGTTATCTTCATCAATGTGTCTAGGGGTAGATTCTGGCCATCAGTGGAGCCTTCAGCTGGGCAGTTTCCAGGACACCTATACATGGCCTTTCTCTGTGATCTCTCAGCCTAGGCTACCTTGAGACTCTTCATAGAATGGTGAGTGGGTTCTAAGAGAAAGTATCCCAAGAAAGAAAACTGGAAGTGCACGGCACTTTGTGACCTAGCCTTAGAATTCACGTGATGTCACTTCTGTCATGCTCTTGTGATCAAGGCAGTCACAAAGCTCTGTCCCGGTTCAAGGGGAAGGGATAAAGACCCTACCACATTACATTTTTAAAAGTGCATGTAGGATAAACCTATCATGACAATCTGAAAAACATTTCCCTGGCCAGTGTTCTCAGTGGTTAGAGCATCAGCCTGTGGATAACAAGTTTGATTCCCAGTCAAAGGCGTGTACCTGGGTTGCTGGTTTGATCCCCAGCCCCAGTTGGGCATGTGCAGTAAGCAGCCAATCAATGTATCTCTTTCACATCAGTGTTTCCCTCTCTCTCTTTCTGCCTCCTCTCCCTTCCATTCCCTCTAAAAATCAATGGAAAATATCCTCAGGTGAAGATTAACCAAAAAAGAAAAAAGAAAAGAAAAATACAATCTACCACAACATTCCTTACCTTCACACTCAAAGCCTCTGCCATGTGCTCCCCACAGCCTCTCCTGCTATCGCTCAACACAAACACCCGCTCCAGACCGGCGAGCCTCCTCATTGCACCCAGAATATGCCATCCTCATCCCAGCCTTCGAGGCGTGAACCCTGTTCAGCTCAGACCTCGCTCTCCTCTTTCTGATTATTCAGGTCCTATTTCCCAGAGGATTCAGGTTCTGGTGTATTTGAGTAACAGTTAAGGCAAGAAAGGAAGCCTCTTAGTAAATATAATTCCTGGGGTCTTCTTTATTGCTTCTTTCTTAAAATGAGTAAAATTTCTACAATGCTGAGAATAATTGCTTCTGAAAAATATCTGTCAAGCATGGGCATGTCCCGTTCAACTGTAATCACTGCGTGCATACTTATGAAAGTCAGGTTCTTTATCTCTTCCAGACAGAAATAATGACTGTAATGAATTAAAGTCAGCTTGCTTTACTAGTAAAAACAAATAGTGGGGCTGACAGTAGACACGTAAATGTGCTTATATTTAATGAATTTTTTCAGCCTTGCTCCATTTCAGCTCATTAGACTTATGACTAATAAGGCCTTGCCCCCCATTGCTCACTAATCGTGCTCCAATTAAGTCAGGGGCCAGGCCTCTGCCTCTTACGCAGACCCCAGTCCCTAGGAGTTCTGGGCATCTGATGTTGCTCCGGAAATACTCAGTGGTTGCTAGATAGAAAAGCAGAAACACACAAGGCAGCCAAACTATGCAGTTCCTCCAAGTTCCAACTGGAGATTCGAGGCCCCCCCTGAGCACAAGAAAAGCAACTGACAGTGGACAGAGCTTTAGACTTTCCAAGGAATCTCCACATCCTTCCTTACTCACAACTTGGTGAGGCACAGAGTGAAGGTTTTGTTGTCCCCATTTTACAGCTGAGGAAACTGAGGCTCAAAGAGATTAAGAGACTTCTGCAGAATTCATGGCTCCCGGGTGGGAAGCAAGGACTTTGTGCTGTTTTTTCACTCCCCAGTCCAGATTCTTCTCCACTACGCTGCCTGCATTCACTCATTCAATTATTCATGCATTGGTTGATTTGACAATGCTTAAAAGCACATATTTTATGCACAGTATGGCAGAGGCACTGGGGAAACAGTAGAGAGCCAGGCAAAGTCCCACTGTCCTTGAGTGTGTGTTCCAGGGGGAGAGATGGCAATGAATATTTAAATGCTTATATTAAAAAGAGAATTTAACATCATAACAAAGGCTACAAAGACTATAAAACAGAGCAATGGGATAGAGAATGGCCAGGGTGGTCAGGGTAGGGAGGTAAAGAGGGGCTCCTTTAGCTCGGGCTGTCAAGAAGGGCTTCCAGAGAAGGTGATGCTAGAGTTGATGACAGTGTACCAGCCATCTAAAAACCTGGGGAAGAAGAGGCCCGGGAATAGAGCACAGCAGGTGCAGAGGTCCTGTGGCAGGAATGGGCTGGTCATGTCGGAGAAACAGAAAGGCCAGTTAGGCTAAACTATCTTGAGCAACGGAGAGAGTGGAAGGGACCAGAAGGTGCAGGACCTAGCAGGTTAATAGGGAGGGTAAAGGAAAGCCTGGGCCGCCTAAGGATGACCTAGCAGAGCTTTCTGCCCTTCACATGACCTGAAGTTGCCTGCAAGGCTATGGCATTTGTTTCTAAGTTGTATCTATTACCAAGGTAATCTTAAAAGCAAAAATATACCTCTGATCCCTTCAGAGCCAAAACATAGCAATGGTGTGCTCCATAGTACCCGCCCCCCCCCCCTTCCCACTCTCTCCATCTGTCACTGGACTTGATTTGCTTTCAGGTGCTGTCATTAATTACATTAACATGAATTCTGTGTCAGTATCCAAATGGTAAATTCATTACAAAATTTCTAATCCGGTTTCTGTTTAAAATTCCATGTTATTGTTATGATACATCAATTTATTTTTAATTATACTCAATTTAAAAATACTTTGGACCTTCAGAAAAGCACCAAGGATACATTTTAAATCTCCTGTAAAGGGTGGGCTTGAGTTAGAAATGAAGGGCACCTCTCAGTCTCCACTAAAGGCAGGTGGCCTCTCCGCGGGCTTCCCTGCTTGTCCTGTTTACTTTGGGTCTAGCAATTTGCCTCTCTAAACTTTAGATTCCTTTTCTGCTCATGGAGATTCACTTCAAAGGACTGTAATGCCCCTAGCTGGTCTGGCTCAGTGGATAGAACCTTGGCCTGTGGACTAATGGGTCCTGGGTTCAATTCTGGTCAAGGGCCCATACTTTAGCTGCAGGCTCAAGTCCCAGTGGTCGGAGCGCGTAGAGGAGGCAACCAATCAAAGTGTCTCTCTCACAGGGATGTGTCTTTCCCTCTCCCACTGTCTCAAAATATCAACGGGAAAATATCCTCAAGTGAGGATTAACAAAGAACTGTAATGAAAATTTAATGAGATAACACATGAGGAACACCTAAAACAATGCCTAGCTCAGACTAGATGCTTAAAACCATTAGTTCTGTTGCCTTAAGGCCCTCACCAGGGCTGGGCAGCCAATGGGTATTCCTTTAAGGAGTGTTTACTTGCTTCTAAAGAACATCTTAGCAATCAAAGATACCCACAAATTAAGTGTGCCCTGTGTAAGCATCACAGCAAATAATTTTCCAGGAACTTCTGATAATGAACTTGAGAAAGTGCCTTCCTCTATCTTAATCTCATTTTCCCTGAAGATAAATCAGATGCCTTCTCTGGTCCTTGTCATTTAATTTCATTATCCATCACATTTTTATTGAATTTATATCTGTGTAGTCTATGCCAAGCACTGTACTAGATGCTGTGGTACAGCAGTGAGCAGCAAGGCCATGCCTCACCCTTCCCAGAATGGTCAGCCCCAAGCCTCCTGAGTCTCTCATGTTTGTGTCTCTCACTGTTGTCCTTGTCCTCTGAATCAAGGAAACGGTGAACCTCTCTAATCCTACTTCTGACAGATTTGACCCAGGAATGTGGCTTGTGTGAAAAGAATGTGGGATTCCTAGGACCTCTGTTGGATTCAATCTGCAACCTGGCCAGTCCCTCCTAGCCTTTGCTTTTAGATTCCGGAATTGGAGGAACTTCCTGGAATTCAGTGACTGCCCAACTCCTTGCTTACCTCTTACGTCAGAGCCACACTGGCCAGCCTCAAAGAAGGATGTCAAGAAGTAAAACAGCATCTCTAGATACCTAAGTCACTGCAACATCTTCTTTACCCATCCAGATGGACAGACGTACTGACAAGGGAGTAGACCTGCTTCATGAAAGTAAGTTTCCCCAAGTCAAAAACAAATTCTTCTGAAATGCGAGAGGCACCTACAGGAGCCAACGCCTTAAAGTAAGAATAATAGCTTACTTTACATGCTCTTTCGTTAGAAGCTGTGATTGGGACCCAGCAAGAGGTTATCTCCAAGTCATGACTGGCAAAGATGGCTGAGAAAGAAGATGGTCTTTCATAGCTGTGCCCTTACTTCCTCCATCCTCCATTCTTACACACACACACACACACACACACACTTTCCAGTTTCATTCCATTTTGTCTTGACTGCTGTAGGTTTGTTCTGCCCCTCCCCCAACCCTGTCCTTGCATCAAACCAAACCAAAGACCATGTTTATTCACAGGCCAACCTCCGGGAAAACAGACATCCTGAATATGCTTCCTAAACTTCCTATTATGCATAAAGAACACATTGTCCTTTCAAAGCCAAGACTGAGACCTAATATTTGCTCCATGCATCGCCGCATTACACAGTTACCAAGAATGTGGACTGCCTATAAGCAGCCTTGCAAGTTCGTCAAGTGCATGAAGTCACAGCCACTTGTGCTCTGGCTAGACACAGCCAAGCTGAACTCAAGTTTCCTGTTGACTGAGGGGCATGTGTCAACCCTGTGGGACCATCAGCCTGCCCAAAGGAACTATCAGCATGGCACTCTCGTGCTAAGCAACCACTTGTGGACAACATGGTCACCCAACCCTGGAAGAAGGGTAGGCAAAATGTAGTGGAGTACTTCATGCAGCAGTTAGAAGTCATTGTCTAGTTGCACACATGGCAGAATGAACGGATCTTAAAACCATAGTACCAAACAAAACGCCAGAAGCAGAATGAGATAGAGAAAACATATAATGTATTTACTTGCATTAGAACAACATGCATCCTCAGCAACTAAACAACAATGAACCCTTTACAAGGAAATGTATACATTAAGAGATAGTTATCAAGCATATTAGAGTGTGTTGCTTATGGATGGGGATATGGCAATGAATAAGTAAAACAGGAGAGGGAATTTTTAGGGACCAATGAGAATAATGTGTCAGGAGCTGAAGAGTGTGATTAACTCAATCATCTACATTCAAAGCCAAAAAAAGGAAGACACATAAATATCAGAGATGGCCCAGGTTTAGATTCCCAACCTCAGCTCCCACTTCCCACTCAAGTCAAACAGGGTGACCTTGCACACAACACTCTTGAGTCCCGCCTTTGATTACTCTGCTCTTTGCATAGCCAGGTCCATTCCACCTTTCAAGGTCCAGCCCCCATGCCACATCCTTGGAAGGTTCCTGCCACCTCTCTGAGAAAGCCATGCACTTTCTCTGCATCACACTGCAGGCATGGTCAGTGTGCCTGGAAGCATGCCCTTATGTGTAGGCAGAAGTGGTCTCATAGAGCCTCAAGGGTGGGATTGCTCTTTGCAGAGTGGGTAGGGCTGCAGTGGCACATGGTGCCTTTGGCCATCTGTGCTCCTAGATTGTAAGTCATGCTCACTAAGGACTCCCTTCAAAGGATTTACCCAAAAGGAGGCCTTTCTCTCAGAGATGCAATGCTTTTCCAGGAGATTCATCACAAAGAAGAGAACCAGAGGTATTTGATGAATGGCTAAATGACAAAATTGCTCTCATGAGCTCTTGGCCCTCTCCCCATGCCCAAGACAATCTCTGGCGTCTGGTCCCCTGTCCTTTCCTCCTGCAAGCCACTTGCCTCTTCCCTGTAAAACCACCCCAGCCCCTTTAGCCTCTGGGTTTCCTTTAAAATTTCACTGGACTGTGGGAGCCATTTGCCTGTTACTCCTGACACACACACCCCACCCAGACACCAGGTGAAGGAAGAGATTTACAAACATAAAGATGCTTCAGATGGAAACTTCAGAAAGAAAGTAGTGAAAGCTCCCTTCCCTGCCTCCAGCATGTATGCAGGTAGTGAACATGTATTTTTGAGTATATAATATATATATTATATATATATATATATATATATATATATATATATATATATACACACACACACACACACACACACACACACACATACATACTAGGGGCCCGGTGAATGAAATTTGTGCACTGGGGGCGGGGGGGCTCCTCAGCCCAGCCTGCCCCCTCTCACATATTGGGAGCCCTCAGGGGGTGTCCTCCTGATGGCTTAGGCTCGCTCCCTGATCCCCTTGGGGAGCGGGCCTAAGCCACAGTCTGACCTCCCTTTGTGGGAGACAACCAGGCTAATCAGGGGAAGGCACCAGCCCCATCATCCTGCTGCTGCAGCCACTGCCAGTCACCACAGCCACCACAGTTTTTTCATCAACACGGATTCCAGTCCCTTCACCATGAAAAAAACTTTCTTTAGGCATTTTCTTATTTTTAAAATATATTTTATTGATTTTTTTTTTACAGAGAGGAAGGGAGAGGGATAGAGAGTTAGAAACATCGATGAGAGAGAAACATCAATCAGCTGCCTCCTTCACACCCCTTACTGGGAATGTGCCCGCAACCAAGGTACATGCCCTTGATCAGAATTGAACCTGGGACCCTTTAGTCCACAAGCTGATGCTCTATCCACTAAGCCAAACCAGTTAGGGCTCTTTAGGCATTTTCAAGATGTGTCTTTCATAGGATATGACATTTCTTTCTTTCTTTCTTTTTTTTATCCTCACCTGAGGATATGTTTCCATTGATTTTTAGAGAATGTGGAAGAGAAGGGAAAAACAGAGAGAAACATCAAAAGGAGAGGACACTTTGATTGGTTGCCTCCTGCATATGCCCTGACCTGGGCCCCGGCCAGGGAGGAACCTGCAACCTAGGTACATGCCCTTGGTTAGAATTGAACCCAGACCCTACAGTCAGCAGGCTGAGGCATTATGCACTGAACCAAACCAGCTAGGGCAGGATATGATATTTCTTAGCCCTCCAGCAGTGGACCTTCATTTTTTTTTCTCCAGGAGTATGGTGGAAAAACCCTAGAGCGCCTTTTTGGGTTCTTATTACCCAAGTTACTAAGAATATTACCAGTGGCATACAGGGAGCTTAGCCAATGAGCAGTCAGAAAAGGTCTTTCCTCTATAGTCCACACCGATCTCCATGCTTTGGCCAGAGGCATAACCCCCATCACCCTTCAATTGCCAGCTCTGCCCTGACCAGACCTGATGCCTCTGGCCCAGGCAAGGGACCCCCAGGCCCCTCCAATCACTGGCTCCACTCCCTATCCAGGCCTGACACCTCTGGCCAAGGCTTTAGGCTTGGGCAGGGGCCCCCCTGCAGCTCCAATGGCCAGCTCTGCCCCTGCCCAGGAGTCTCCTGGCTCAGGCCCTTCCTACACTGCTCAGGGCCCACACGGGGCCTACCTTGGAGTGACCTGGGTGCCAATGATGTTCCCAGGACCCAGGCCTCTGGGTGCCTATGTATGCAAATTATCCACCATCTTTGTTGGGTTAATTTGCATACTCATCTGATTGGCTGGTGAGCATAGCAGAGTGACACCAATTTGCATGTTTCTCTTTTATTAGTGTAGGTATTTTTTAATTCTCACTGAGGAAATTTTTCCATTGATTTTTAGAGAGAGTGGTCAGGAGAGGGAAAGACAGAGAAACATCAATGTGAGAGAAACACATTGATTGGTTGCCTCTTGCATGAACCCCAACTAGGGCCGGGCCGAGGAGGAGCCTGCAACCAAGGTATGTGCCCTTGATGGTAATCGAACCCAGGACTCTTGGGTCGGCAGGCCAATGCTCTATGCACTGAGCTAAACTGGCTAGGGCTTGAGTAACTATTATATGCACTGTTTTAGCCCTGGACAAGAGTCTCTCCTTGACTTCCTTGTTCATCTCTCATTGTCCAGTTTTAGCAAGAATCCTGCTAAGTCATTTTAGCCATAATCCCCAGTCCTCTACATCTGATCCCGCTTGATACCTAAAGGGTTTGCTCATCCTCCACCAACCCCCAAGTGACGCTTGATTACCCTGGTCTGTCTTCAGCAGAAATCTTATTAAGTCGGTTTAGACAGAATCCTCTTATCTCCGATGTCTTTTCTTAGTAATTTTCTACCTATTAACCCCCACCCCTACCCTGCTCCTTGGCTATAAATTCCCACTTGTCTATGCCATATTCAGAGCCCAGCCCAATTTTTTTCCCCTACTGTGGTGGCCCCTACACCTATCACAATGGTCCCCTTGAGTAAAGTCTGCCTTAAAATTATTTAGCAGGTGTGATTAAATAATTTTTTTCTTTGATAGGATTCGATGGTTAAGTAAAAGCAGGATAAGCTTGCCCTCAAGGTGCCAAATGATGATTTACTACTTCCCACATGAGAGGACCACTCCCACCCACTCTCCAAATATGCAAAAGTGAATTTTGCCAAATTCCATTTCCATTTTCCTGGGGCCTATGCAGTGTTGGCAGCAAAGGAGCGACTGACTGGAGACCAGCTGCCTAGCGAGGTCCTGCCAGGACTGGTGCAGAAGGACCGGCTTGGCTCCCAACCAAGATGGCATCTGCTCAGAGTTTGGAGCCCAGCATACGCTAATTGTCCTGTGGCTTTGTGGCTCTTTCAGCCTATCAATTGAGTTTTCCTTTTTAGAAAAAAAATGTGTTTTATAGATTTTTTTAGAGAGAGGAAGGGAGAAGCACCAATGTGAGAAACATTGGTTGGCTGCCTCCTGCACACTCCCTACTGGGAATTGAACCCGTAACCTGGACATGTGCCCTGACCAGGAATCAAATCATGACCTCCTGGTTTATAGGTCTACACTCAACTACTGAGCCACATCATCTGGGCAGGGATCCTTTTTTTTTTTTTTTTTAGTTGAGGTTTTCTTAAAAAGCAACTCCTGTGATTATTGGTTTTCTGCTCTGGATTTGGCTCACTAGAATTTTTCTTAAGGATGGGAAAGCTCAGAGAACCAGATCTGGACGTCTCTCCCATGCCAGGACCTGGGTGGGAGGGGCTGGTGACACAGGAAGGTAAAGCTGGCCCAGTGCTTACCCTACCACCCGATGTCCCACTGCTTTTCTGAGTGGCACTGGCCCCTTCTGGGCTCTTAGACAAGATGCTAGGGGCCCTCATCCCAGTCAGATGTCACTATTTGCTGTGTGGCCATGGCCGAATCCCTTCCCTCTCTGGGCTAATATTCTCTCTGAATTTTTCAACAGGTAAAATTAAGAGTTGCAAAGGGACATTTTAAGCTCTGTAAAAACGTAAGGCCCTATAGGAACTCTCTGTACATCCTAGTCAATTTTACTGGGAATTTAAAACTGACCTAAAAATAAAGTTGATTAAAAAACAAGTTATACCATGTGGTGAACCCTGGGCAGGTAGCAGAGCCCAAGTGCTAATAAGCACTCTGCTTCTTCCTGTGTGGCTTTGGGAAGTACAGAAGCTTCCCTGAGTCTCATGCTCACTGTTCTACCCACTATGGCTACTGTGAGAATCAGACTAATGAGGTTTTTAATACTGAGTTCATAGTAGAGCACTGTCCCTCTGGGAGGACTTCTTGTTAATAATATTTGTCACTTATTAAAAACACTGTACTGATGAATGGATTAGAAAACTGTGGTACATCTACACAATGGAATACTATGCTGCTGTAAAAAGGAAGGAGTTCTTAGCATTTGCAGGAGTATGGATGGAGCTGGAGAACATAATGCTAAGTGAAATAAGCCAGTCAATGAAAGAAAAATACCACATGTACTCACTCATCTATGGATAATAATAACCATTACAAACTGGTGAACAAAAATGGATACAGAGGCAGAGCAGCATCAAACAGACTGTCTAATTACAGCAACAAGGACAGGAACATTGGGGGGGGGGTAACAGATCAGCCAAGGGACTTTTGGTGCATGCATTTAAGCATAAATAATGGACACAAAACACTGGGGGTAGGGGAGGCGGGCAGAAGGGCAGGGGAAAAAAGAGATATATGTACCAATCTTTGTAAAACTTTATGTAATAAAAAAAAAATTTTTTTTTAAAAAAAACAACAACACTGTACTGAAGGCTGACCAGCCAGTACCAAGTTAGCAGCAGATGTCTTACAGGCACCACAGATTAGCATGTTCAAAACTGAGTAGGAGGAAGAGGAGGAGGAGAAGAAGCAGAGGGAAGAAGAATAGAAAAATAAGAGCAGAAAAATCAGAAGCAAAAGTAGAAGAGAAGAGGAAAGAGGGGATAGAAGTGGAAGGAGCAGCAGTAGCAATAACAAGAAAAGCAAAAGCAACAGAATCAGAGGAAGAGGAAGGAGAAGGAGAAGGAGAAGGAAGGAAGGAAGGAAGGAAGGAAGGAAGGAAGGAAGGAAGGAAGGAAGGAAGGAAGGAAGGAAGGAAGGAAGGGTACAGCGTAACCACAGAAGGATAAACAGCAGTAGGAGGATAAAAAGCAGATGCAGAAGAAGTAGAAACAACAAAAGTAAAATTGGAAGAAAAATGGAAGCAGAAGCAAAATAGTGGAAAGAGAAAACAGAAAGAGCAGAGACAAAAGGAGAAGCTCAAGCAGAAAAAAAAGCAGAAGTGAGAAAAGCAGAGGAGGAAGAAGAAGATGGGGAAGAAGATGAGGAAGGAGGTGGAAGGAGGAAGAAAATGGGGAAGAAGATGAGAAAGGGTGATGAAGAAGGAGAAAAAGGAGGAAGGGGGAAGAATCAGGGGAGAAAAGGAGAGAGAGAAGTAGGGGAAGAAGGAGAAGGGGAAAATAGCTGGGGAAAGCAGAAGCAGAAAGAGCAGAAGTAGCAGAAGCAGAAGTAGAAGCAGAAGCAGGAGAAGCAGAGCAGGAGAGGAGCAGCAGCAGCACGCAGGCAGAGGCAGGTGAACCTGGAGACCATCTTGCAATCAGAATCATCTGGGCCATGAAGATGGGCAGGAAAATGTTCCTCAGACAAAAAATGAGAACAAAGGTCTATGCACCTACTGTAGACTAAGCAGAGGCCAGGCAACTCTGTCCCTGCTTTCCATGAGCACAGAGTCTGGGGCAGGGCAGTGCTCATGGACAGAAGGAGATAGAGATGGCTCAGGCCCAAAATTTTGGAAATAAGGTTTTAGAAAGAGGCAGGACTTGGGTCAGAGTTTGTGGGTGGAGATGAGATTTAACAAGTGGAATTGGTCTGGGGGGGAAGGCGGGGGGAGAAGGTTGGAACCAGGTTGGAGGGCTGGATCACGCACTTATGCCCAGAGTTGAGAAGTGAAGCATCAGAGTGGGGATCCTGACAAACCCTGCCTGTGAACTAATTCCCCTCCCATTCAAAGGTGGGTGGCATGGAGGTCAGGCCTGTCATGGAACCATCTTCCTGCTGGTGAAGAGATGGCCATCAGACTGTCTTACCTCACAGTGCCTATGAGGAGACCAGAAGGACTCAATGCTGATGAGGAGGTGCCTCCAGACACTGGAGGATGAGGTGAGGGGAGGAGAGCTAGCAAGGCCGGCCAGTAGCCCTCCAGTGCCCACAGTCCCTGCAGGAAGACAACTGGGCTGCAGAGAGGCCTCCACTTCGAGGGAGGGTATCAACCCATCCACAGAGGAGATGTTTCCTCAACTCCTCTCAGGAGCCAGACTTCCCAGACCTGCTCTTTGAACAAAGAGTGGCCTAGAGTACCTGAAAGTCAGGCCCTGAACAGAGAATCACAGGCCCTGTAGAAATCCAAGAGAGGGTGGGGAACCCCTGAGGCCTCCCCATTTATCCCAGGAGTCCCTGAACCCTGCCCCAGCCAGAGCTTATAAAGATGCCCCTTCCTGAAAACCCATGGCAGCACGACAAGGCAGCGACGCGATGAGCCATCATCTGATGGGGTATCTGCATGGACTTGGGGCTTTCCCTCCTCCCCCCATTCAGGGCACCACAAACCCCACCTCCAGGGTGAGCCCAGAGGGTCTTCCACCCACACCTGTGTGTGTGAGAGACAGAAACAGAGTTGGGATGGGGAAAGTTAGGGACTTCCAAGCAGCGATGGGGTCTGTCATAGAGGAAATTCCAAGTGATGACGGAAGTTGGGGTAAAATGGGGACATCAGAGGTGATAAGGACAGGAAGGAAATTCCTCAGCCTTGCCAACGCAAGAAGGCTTCCTAAGTCTGGTGAATATTAATCAGAAAATGCCTGGTGACACATTTCTCTCCATAGCATCCAGCAAGTGCTGGGCACGGAGAGAAGGTACTCGCAGGCAGCACACTATGGTGCTTGGAGCACTTGGCTTAGCAACTTGGCCACTAGGTCGCCTCTAAACGTCAGTGTCACCATATGATGACGGTCCCTCCTGCCCATCCACATGCAAATGGCCTAGAGCAATATCTGGCAGATAGTAAATGCTCCATAACTCCCAGTTATTACATTATTAAAGAAAGCACATATTAAATGCCTACTCAATGACTGATTAGAAAAATTATATTAAAACATGAATGGGCAGCAAAAATGTATATTCAGCAATTCAAAGGTGAAGGTGTTTCAGGGATGAGGGGGCTATTCTTCAACCTGATAACAGTAGGAGGGACTAGGACCATTTTCTCAAACCTGTTATGTCTCTGAGTCCTATTTACTTGGAGTTAAATAACCACCACCAGTTACCTTGTATCCACCTGTGGTGCTTCCAGGTTTGCAATTACAGTAAAATCTGTGACTTTTCAAGTCACTTAAGGGCAGGCCACGCTGTCTGTCCCACGCTGGGGCATCTTTGAAAAATGCTTTGAGAGCTACAGGTGAAAGAGCTGGCTACGCTGCAGGAGGTCCAAGGCTCAGAGGCTTCTCTGAGTGAGGAGGAAGGAGGCCCGACTTCTGTGCACTGTGCAGCTAATTCATGGGACTCCTTGCCCTGGCCAGATATTCAATTTAACTCTCCCTTGGTCCATTGAAATATCAATTAGCCACGATGGTCAGAGAAGGAGACATCTCTCCATCTCCAAACTCGCCACCCTGGCCCCCGCTATGGTCATGGTTCTCCTGGGGCCTGATGACCTTGAAAGTCTCATAGAGGCAGCAGCCAGAGAGCTCTTTTACAAAGGCAAATGTGATCATGGCAGGTTGCTGCTTGGGATTTCCATACCCTTAAAATATAAGCACAGGCCCTGCTGTGCTTCACAGGCAGCTCCACATGGTCTGCCTGGTGCTTACGTCCCCTCCCCCCACCCCCAGCCTCTCCTCTTGCCCAGTCCCCCTTCCTCCAGCTACCCTGGGCTCTTCTGCAAGTTCTTATGCATTCCCAACTCCCCATCTCAGGGACATTGCACAGATGTTCCATCTAGCTGGAACATTGCCCTTTCACTCTCACCACCCCTAGGCTTCAATTCCAGTCACAACTCAAGTCGCTTCTTAAGGGAAGTCTCCCCTGACCTCCTAGACTAGGTCAGGTCTCCAGGTTCTAAGTGCTCATGACACCCTATGCTTCTTTCATATCACTCCTCCCTGCTTATATTTACACTAGGGGCCCGGTGCACAAAAATTTGTGCACTCAGGGTGGAGGGAGTCCCTCAGCCCGGCCTGTGCCCTCTGACAGTCTGGGACCCCTCAGTGGATGTCCTATGATGGCCCCAGTCTGCCAGGCGCCTTTTGTGTGTGTGTGTGTATGTATGTGTGTGTGTGTCACCACTGGGGACCTGCCCCCAGCCGCATCTGAGGCTCGGAGCAGTCCTCTTGTGTGTGTCTACCTGCCGGGGGCCTGCCCCCAGGCACACCGTGGAGGCTTGGAGCAGGCACCCCCTCTATGTTGATCTCTCAGACTCTTGCCCTCCCCTGCATGTTGTTCTCTTTTTTGAGCTGTGGCCAGGGCTGGGTGCGGTCTGCCTCCCAAGCTTGCCTAT
>PVJC01000421.1:39282-126895 GCA_004026665.1 Murina feae
AACCCCACCTCGTGGTCAGGCCAGCCTTTTCCTGCTCCCTGATCCCCGGAAGGGACCTGGGAAGCCGCCAAGCAGGCCGCCAACTCTTTCCCACTCACCCGTCCCCTGCTGCCTTCCTTTCCCACTTCCCGGTGCCGCCAAGGGGTCTGGGGAGCTGCCAAGCAGGACCCTGGCCCCTGCAGCCTTGCTTTCCCGCTCCTCGGTGCCCCGCAAAGGGCCTGGGAAGCCCACCAAGCAGGCCGAGACCCCCCCCTGCCGCCTCTTACCCGCTTCCCGGTGCCCTCCAACCCTGCCGCCTCTTTCCCATCACGGGTCCTGGGTCCTGCGCTGTCCCGCCCTGTAGCTGCTCTGTGCACTCGGGAGGTCCCTCAGCCCGGCCTGTGCCCTCTCGCAGTCTGGGACCCCTCGGGGGATGTCCACCTGCTGGCGT
Organism: Murina feae; assembly: GCA_004026665.1. Taxonomy (NCBI): domain Eukaryota; kingdom Metazoa; phylum Chordata; class Mammalia; order Chiroptera; family Vespertilionidae; genus Murina; species Murina feae. The sequence goes on from PVJC01000421.1 coordinate 39,713, forward strand.
GCCTGACCAGCCTGGGTGACGGGGCTTTAAGGTTGCCCACAGCTCCCATTGACCCAACGTCCCTGCAAGGCTGGCTGGATGCAGGTTTCTGGAGTTTTTTCTCCTATAATTGATACTGTGCCTTGAAGGCCTGGGGTTATCTTCTATAATTGATACACTGTTCCTTTAAGGCGGCCTTCTAATTAACTGAAGCCTCTTCTTTGCTTCACCTCGCAGCGTCTATAATGAAACAATTGTTACTTTTACTGGTTAGGCTGGAGCTGCTCTTTCCTTCAGCTCCGGAGGATTCTATGATTGTTACATTGTTTCAAATGTTTTAAAGCTGTGTTTTGCTAGAGGCAGTTTAATTGGAGCTGAGCTGAGCGGGCGCAGCTTCACTTTCGCTCCTGCCGCAATGGAAAGGGCTGTTTACTCAGGTCCGTGAGTGGCGGCCGCCATGTTGGCTGGGTTAATTTGCATACAGCCGCTCTGATTGGCTGGTGGGCGTGGCTTACCCATCTCAGAGAAACGGTTAATTTTAATATTTCGCTTTTATAGAGTGGATATTTATTTGTGTGGTTCTTCCTTTCGTGTCTTTCTCCCCCACTGGGTTGTAAACTGGGCAATGAGAAGCCTCCTCTGTTTTGTACACCATTGCACATGGCTACTCCTCCTGCCCCTCCCACCAGGTAGCAGCAGCCTGTTGACAGGTAACTATGAAGTAAGTTAATGCATTTATTTTCTAGGCATCCAGGAAACTAAGGAGCCCTTAGCATAATGCAAAGAGCACAAGAGCGAGTGTCCAGAGATCTGCATTGCAGCCCCGCCCTCCTCAAACCAGCTCTATGACCTCAGCAAGTCTCTTCTCCTCTTCCGCCTGGGAATTCTTAGAATGATGCTAAAGAGCTTAGGTTGTTGAGCTCTCAGAGACCTCCCAGCTTGACCTATGGTTTTCTATTGTCTGTACTGATTTCAGATGCTTCCTCTGCAAACAGACACTGGTACCAGCAGTGACATGGTAGACGTGGAGGTGAGAATAAACTTCCCTACAGAAACGAATTCTCCTGATTCCTATGTCGTCAGAACATTTGTGCTTGAAAAGTGACTTTCACAACCAGAGACAAGGGAATACTTTGTCACCCGCAGTTTAATTCTCGGTTCCATTACTCAAACCAGTGACTTAAACTTTCCATTTCCTCTCGAGACAGCCAGAACGTAGGCAAAAGGCACCACAGTGTATTCCAAACGCATGATGTATATATTCTATAGGCTAACAATTTAACAAGGCAAGTCTTTGAAATAAATAGTTCACAATTGTTGGTGTTGTATTAAAAATTAAATATGGACTTCTTGGGTACATTAGCTTTGGGGATCTCCTTTCTGTCCTAGGATATATTTCCTCCCCATTTAACTTTCATTTCTTCTAACTTCCATTCTTAAATGTCTAGAATTAGAATGTCTAGACTGCTTTTGCTCAGAACATAAAGAGCTATTCCCATTTTGTTAGCAGTTCATGTCTCATATTTGCACATTTTATTCCCAAACATCATTTAAATGGAACAGAGAGAAAATAGAGTAATTCAAGAGGATCAGATAGGAACCTGATTCCAGTCACTCCCTGAACGAGACATTTTCTCTCAACAATTCAGAGGCTCTTGAAATTTGCACTTTCCCATACAACATGTTTTATGTGCCCGTGGAACAGACTCTTTGTTGGGAATGAATTGTATGTGCATTCACTCTTGTTGAAACTGCCCTTCAAGAAGGCTGGCAGACTGCCAGGGACCCAGCCTCTGGGGCTGACACTCAGGGACTTCTTAGGGACTGAGAATCTGAGCAGTGTCCTTGCTTGAAAGGTCCCTTTGCTGTGAGCACAGTGTGAGAGGTCGCTGCAGTGCCGAGCAAGGTCCATGTGCATGATGCACTCTTGTAGTGAAATCACCCCACCATGGCTTCAAGGACACCTGTTTTGTGTCTGTGCCCATCAAATAAACTTGAGAGTAAGAGTACAGCTCTCTGGCCCAGTCCTAGACCATGAGTATCCTCAAGGGCAACAATTTAACACAACATCTGCCGTGGAATAATCCGCACTTCAGAGGATCAGCCCCCTATCGAGATGATCCTCGGGCAAAAGATGAGTCCCTTCTAATCAGGCTCTTTCAGCTTAATTAATATGCTCCAGATAACTGGTGCAGGAAACCTGATCAAAAAGAGAAAATGAAAATATGCCCCAAAGTGAGGTAGTTCTCCATCACTTGTTGAACAAGTTAGAGACATTTGGACATTATGGTGAAAGTGATAGCCATTGACATTTTAATCAGAGGAGTAACAAATTCTTAATATGTGCAATAGAAGAAAAAAAAAACACCTGAGAATAGTCTCACCCAAACAGGCTGGGAAATCTCTGTTGTAAAATGTCTACAGCATCACTATGAGGATGACAATAAATCTATGACCTTGCAACACCTGGTCTCCTCCCAACATACACCAAACACATTATCTTCATCTCTCAAGTCTGAATGGCTCTTGACAGTATACACAAAGCTCTGACATATGTGGCCACTACGATGCAGACAGGTTAAGTAACACAGCCCAGGTCATGCAGGTAATTAGTGAACTGGCTGTTGTCTGAGGTTACTCCCTTACCAAGCTGATTAACAGTCATGTCCCTTGGGGTAAAGGAAGATTTTTAAAGAGAAAAGAAGCAGAAAAATAATTTTTTTTTAAAGAAGTTCAAATGTTTGTTCCCAGGCTTACTCTCTGTGAACTAGGCTTTGGAAAATGGTTTAGTCAGCATTTTTATTTTTTTAACAAACAGATTTTTATTTTCATACTCTACCATTTCTAGTATTGGCAAGAATCAGAGGTAGTTTTAAAAGATTGGAAGTTCTTGGCTGTGTGTTATAGCCTACCTTGAAACAGAAAGCATCAGTACAGTGTCATTCCACCCCCTTCTCCTCCTCCTTTTTCTTCCTCTCTCTCTCTCTTTTCCTCTCTCTCCCTCTCCCTCTCTGTCTTCCTCTCTCTCTCTCTCTCTCTCTCCCCCCGCCCCACATATACAAGGTCATTCAGTTAGCAGAAGGAGTTTGGGAGAAGAGAGATAAACCATCAGACTTTTAGATGCCTTTCACATTTCCCTTTCAATGACCTTAAGTAAAACAGCTGCCTATTTTGTCATATGGCCCAGAGAGTCACTGCTAATGCTGCTATCTAGCAGGGGCTCTTTAGTTAATGCAAAATGCAGAGGAGCTGGAATAAACAGGTAGCTTGTATTCCCAAAGGGATGAATCACTGGTGATACACTGAGTTTCCATCTGCAAAGTGGAGAAGGCAAACACTCAAAACCTTGTGTTCTTTTTATAAAATAATAAAGCAAAAACATAAAGCACTATGCCCTAATAGCATAAGTAATTTCAAAGTAGTACACATCCTTTCATCATTTTTCAAAAATCCTAAAATAATAGTCCACAGTCACACTAACCCCAACCCCCAGGCTTGCATGAAACCCTTTCACTCGTGGACAAGATGCATCACTTTCTGTATCAGTCCTCACAGAGAGAGCTGCAGTGTATTTATTAAGCACTTGCCACATTGAATTGCCTTCTTCAGTCACCTGAGCTGGGCAATCCAGGTGCGCCCCTGTGTGAGCTGTGTGCACCGTCCGATTGTAGCTGAGCCTTGCTTGATGTTGGCATCACTGGGAAGGATTGACCTCCAAGCCAAAAGGTCATGAGGATTGGCTGTGTCTATAGCTGAAGAGCTGCTGTGCAGGAGCTGACCCTATGGATCGGGACTTACTTCAGTGGGGCTTGGGTGCTCACCACGTCTGCCCCTTGAGTGTGTCACTTGTCAGGTAGTATGGTTGTCATTTGACATGGTTGAAGCTGACCACCATGTGCACTGACTCTGGGGTTTCTGTGCCCTGCCCAGGGCCCCCCAGCATGAGCTGCAAAGCAAAATGCATATGGCTGCTACTTCTGTTGGGCTTGAAGGTGCCTAGGAGAAGCCAAGCTGTGAGCCAGGGCAGACTGCCTCTGCTGCCAGGCCTGGGACCACTTATTGAGAGGAACAGGACACACAGAGGCCAGCTCCTGCTTGTTTGAGAGATTTTAGGAAAGCCAAAAGAAAACCATTTGGCTAATTCGGTTGGCCTTTTAAATATTTTTAAAACAGATAAAAAAAGGCAGGTATTATGCTTGTGGGGATCTTTTCATATTTTATTCCACATTTTTAGCCATTTTAGTGTTTCCTGCCTATTTATAAACAGCAAATATGTAATGTGTAAAGTGTAATCAACTCATTTTTTCTCCTAATGAAGATTAACATATTGTATACACACATGAACACATGTATGAAGTAAACTGCAAACTCTTTTTATTATTCAAATTTAATGTAACAACTCCTTTAGATGGTTCCAGGAAGCTCATAGGGGAGCCCAGGCATCATGGTCAGCCTATGTAGAAATTTCTATGAGATAATCATTTAAAATCATTTAACATCAGTTTCAACTTCATCAGCAGCTTTCTTTTACGAAATCTATGGCAAGTTTTAGTGTGATCTATTGTTTCTATTTCTCTTCAGCCCCACGTCGCAGGAGTAGTTGCAAAATTAAACCGTGCTAGGCTTTGAGGAATGAGAGGAGGCATTTCTAAAACCCCAAAAGGCCCTAAGGCTCCTGGGCTGACCTACAGGTCTGGATTTGGGAATTCATTATTCCCACTCCCATTTCTTCCTGTCATTTGAGCTGTCACCTTGTAGATGTCACAGCCCATATGTGCTTCCTTCTGTGAAATGAAGCCCATGATCATTGCCTATGAAAGAAACATCAGGGGAGCTGGAGGAACAGCCAGGAGGTGTTCACTTATGCTCACCCACAAGTCACACTGGCTCTGTGCTCAGAAAGTGAGCATGCAGTAGCAGCTCAGGGATGGAAAATAGATATCAACAAAGAGTCAAAACAAGGATGTAGGCGCTGGAGTTAGACTGTCTGGGTTCAAATCTTAGATCCATTTGGAGAGCAGGGGAGGAACAAGGTAGTTAACCTCTAAGCCCATTTGCTGATTTGTAAAAGGAGAGTAATGACAGTGCCTGCTTCATGGAGTTGTGTGGACATAATGTGATAGCGAATGTAGCATAGTGCCCGGCACATAGTAAGCACTTAACTCGTGTTAACTTGTATGCCAACTCTACTGAATGTTCATGGATGCCTGGATCAGAGTCTTGAGAGGCCATATTCAGGCCTGGTGTGAAAGAATAACCATGATAGATTAGCAATGTCTGTCCTGGTGTAGAAGAGGAGAGTGGGTCTCCAAACATTTGCCATTCCTGCAAGAAACATGTCAGATCCCATGACCTCTTTTCAGGACCCTCCACATGGGAGATACTCAGCATATGTGAAGTGAAATGACTATTTGGTTAGTGCTTCTTGCTATAGTAATGTAGGCAGGAGGAGAAAAAATGGGAACAAAAGTGGATTCAGAGACTGAGATAAAATCTCTCCCCCCAACATGATTTTTGGTATCTCCCTTTTGTGAGTCAGGCCCTCGCCAGAGTAAGTAGAGTCTTACCAGTAGGTAAATCCTTACTTTGAAACTGATTGGGCTCAGGTGCAATGGTGAAGTACAAACCTGGAAAACTGATGGGCTAATGCTGAACAATTGGAGGCAGAATGCTGTAGAGCAAGCATGTCAAACTCACAGGCCATGGGCCACATGCCTCATTTATTTGGCCCGTGTTAGCCTTTGAGTTTGACAAGCTTGCTGTAGAGGAAGGGGCCTTGGCTGGTTCCGGCTTCTCCAACAACTCAGCCCACACCAGCCCCTCTCTGGTCCTTGGCTCCCTTATTCATAAAACAAAGATGATAATCTCAGTCAGGGATGTTGTGAGGCTCAAATGGCATAAGCCATAAAAATATGTTCTACATACAGCTGTTTTACAGGAGTAGGGAAGTAAAATATGAAATTCTACCCACCTACCAAGAGCCTAACCAAATATTAAAATACTAGAGGCCCAGTGCACAAATGCATGCATGAGTGGGGTCCATCAATTGGGGCCAGGCCTGTCAGGAGGAGGAGATGGTGATAAGTTGGCCAGCAGACCACCCTGATCAGGATTGGGGGAGGAGCTGCAGGTGATTGGCAGGTGGGCCCCAATTGGGGTAGGGAGGATGGATTAGGGGTGGGGCCAGGCATGGGAGAGGCTGTGGGCAGTGGACCTGCCTTCCAGCCCCACCCCCAAATGGGGTCGGGGGAGGAGCCATGGAAGGTTGGACAGCCAGCCCCACCCCTGATTGTTGTAGGGGGGCGATTGGGGATGGAGCTAGTTGAGGGAGAGGCTTCAGGCCTATTAGGGTGGTAGAGGCTAATCAGGGATGAGGCCAGCCATTGGGAGGGGCTGTGGGCAGTGGGCCAGATGGCCCCACCCCCAATAGAGTGAGGGGAACTGATGGGGGCCAGCGGCCTGAGGGAGGAGCCATGAGTGGTTGGCCAGCCTGCTCTGCCCCTGATCAGAAGGGGGGTGCTGATCAGATTGGGGGTGGAGCTGGTTGTGGGAGGGGTCGTGGGCCAATTGGGGTGGAGGGGCCCTTTGGGGGTGGAGTCAGCCAGGGTGAAGGGGGGGACTGGGGGGGTTGGCTGGCTGGCCCCATCCCCAATCAGGCTGGTTTGCTGACTGCAGTGAGTGTCATAGTGACTGACTGGTTGTTCCGGTCATTACAGCATTCTGGTTGCTGGCTTTTTATATATATAGATATATAGTTAGTCAGCTATATTTAACCTGTGAATATTTCCCCAAAATTTCAGCCAACCTTCCTTAGTATTCCTCCATCTCCCTCTGTCCATCCCCATGTGGAATGAGTATTAAAATGTAAATTAACCACCTTACCTTTCACAACCAGTTCCTAGCCAAAGCCCATGGAGACAAGGCTGTCACCACCTCATTTGACCACAATGCTGATCATACAAAGCTAAATGCTGCTCATGGAAGTATGTGGCTCCCAATACAACATCCCAACCCAACCGTCTGGACAAATAGGAGATAAAGTCAAGAATTTCAAGCACTGACCCACCAACCAACCATTTTCAATTGCTGTGGTCACAGTTGTGATCTTGAGTAAGGCACTTCCATTCTCTGGGTTTCAGACCCTCCGTTAGCCTGAGCCTGGAGTTGGGAGAAGCAGCCTAAGAGAGAAACAGAGCCTCACGATCTTGCTGCATCAGACACTCCTGATGAAGGGTTCCGAGCAAGTCTCCCCAGAATGTACCACTTTGGCAGGCAGATGACTTTGAGCTCAAGTCAATCAAGACCCAGCAGACCTTACAAATTATCTGAGGAGATAAGAAGAGTAGAGAGAGGAATAGGGGGAAACAGCTTGGTGGGAAGAAAGAACCTACATAAAAGTCCTGCCAACATTAATTGCTAAATTTGACCTTAGGACAAGTTAAATTATTGTGTTGTATCTTGTACTTAGACACTATACTTGGAATAGTGACAAGTGAGGAATTATGCAATCATGATGTCATACCAAACTGGTTAAGCAGGCATACCTGACCCATTTCCCAGAGGAAGACAGGGAACGACAAGGTTTGCCTGTCATTCTCCATCTGCTTGCTGGCTGAGCTGGGATTCTGGAGCAGGCTTCCTGGTTCTAAGAGCAGATGGGAGCACTGGCGAGGAGGCCCAGTCTGGATTTTCTTGGAATGTTAGCAGTGACCTGGACTGGACTCATTTCTATGTAGAATGAAGATGAGACAGACAGATTAATACAACCAGGACAGTGGAGACCTGTGCACTGTCTAAGCACCAGGGGAAGCCTGAGGGAGATAGAATAATCAGGATGTCCCGGTCACCAAGTTTCCCCTGTATCCTGGGCAGGAGGTAGGTGTGAACGTGTGTTGTTCTTACACAAGCCCCAGGAGTACAAAGAAAGACTGGAGCCACCCAAGGCGGTGCAAGCGGCAGGAAGGGAGTTCGGACTGAACCTCGCTGCTGAGAGCTGCAATTCCCAGCAGACAGTAGGTCTGAGAGGAGCTGCCAGATCGGACAGGGAAAGCGGAAGGAGAGGAAAAAGGCGCTGCATGTGTCAGTGGGCAGGGCTGGGAGTGTGCTGTACACGGGGCGATGGCCCGTGTTACCACATGCAGACTCTCTGCCCCGAGCTCACCATCCCATCTCTCCCCTGGTCACCTCTGCCTGTGTCATGCTCAAAGCATCCTGGGTTGGTGCCCTACTTTCTGTTTGTTACTTAATTTTTATTATGAAATATTCCTGAAAGGTAGTATGGAGAATAATATAACTTGTGCCCACCACCAGGCTTTGTAAAAGCCTGACATTCTTTTCCATATTTGCTTCAGATAAATATTTTTAAGACAAAACCTCACAGATACCTTTGAGGCCTCCCTCATTTACATTCCCTTCTTCTGTCCCCAGGAGAAACCACTCTCTGGAATTTGATGTTTATTCTTCCCTCCTATGTCTCTTTACTTTTACCACATGTGGACATCCATAAATAATCAATGGTATTTTCACATATTTTACCTGGAACTTCATGGAATCATGCGGTTAACTTCATATAAAGTAACTTAGTATTAATAAACTATAATAGTATATTCTATCTTATATAATAAAGAGCTAAAATGCTAATTAGATGGAACAGCAGAACAACTGCCCGGATAACCTTCCAGATAACTGTCTGGACAACCTTCCGGATGAAGCCGGGGCTGCGAGGGCTGAGCCCCTTGCACAAATTTTGTGCATCAGACCTCTAGTATAATATAAACACTAGATAATACATCAAATGTGATGGTAAACAAATAAATATGATATTAGCATAGATGGAATCAACTGCTGCTTGCTTTGTTTTTGCTAACATTCTTAACTTGGTATTCATCTATGGTAATGCTGGTTCATTTATTTTGATACTATATACTATCTCATTGAAAATACTATAAATTATGTATCCACTAGAGGCTCAGTGCACAAAATTTGTGCATGGTGGGGGGGGAAGGTGTCCCTCAGTCCGGCCTGCATCCTCTCCAATCTGGGTCCCCTCGGGTGATGTCCAACTGCTGCAGGGATCAGGCCTAACTAAACCAGCAGTCAGATATCCCTCTTGCAATCCGTGACCACTGGCTCCTAACCACCCACCTGCCTACCTGCCTGATCGCCCCTAACAATTCTGCGTGCCTGCCTGGTGCCTCTAACTGCTCCCCTGCCTGCCTCATCACCCTAACTGTTCTCCCCTGTCAGCCTGATCCCCCTAACTGTTCTCCCCTGCTGGCCTGATCCTCCTAACTGCCCTCCTCTGCTGGCCTGATCACCACTAACTGCTCTCCCCTGCTGACCTGATCCCCTTAACTGCCCTCCCCTGCCAGTTTGATCCCCCTAACTGTTCTCCCCTGCCAGCCTGATCCCTTTAACTGCCCTCCCCTGCTGGCCTCATCACCCCTAGCTGCCTCTGCCTTGGCCCCGCCACCATGGCTTTGTCTGGAAGGACCTCCAAAAGATGTGATTCTCCTTTTGATGGACAGGCAATTTTTTCCACCTTTTTCCCAATGTTCCAATTTCCTACTGTTTCAAATAATGGCATAACGAGTATTCGTGCACATGTGTGGGTTCGTCCAGGCAACATACCAGGGAACAAATTGCTGGTTTGGGGGATGTATATCCTTCACCTTATGCCTCAGGCTCTTTTCAGCCTCTTTGCCCCTTCCTGGTCATCACGGGTACTTTCCCAGGCAGGGGCACTCCTGGAAGTGAGACTAAGGTCAGGAAATGCTACCCAATGAAACAGGAATGCTAGCCATAAGCACTCAGTCAGTAAGTGAGCACCCACTCGGAGCTAGGGCCTGTGTGTATATCAGTGTGGGCAGGTGATCTTGAGGAGTGGAGGAAATCAGACTGCTGAACTGAGACCCAAGGCTACATCTAAGTCTGTGGTGACCCCACCAGCTTTATTTTGGGGGCCCAACCTAAAACAGACAGCTGCCCCATTTTTATCTTTTCTGTTAACAATTTAACCTTATTTTCCCCTATCAAAGAATATAAACTCTTGACATAAATGTTAGAAATTTTAGAAAAAATATTTTCATGGTAATCACCCAAAATATCACTCCTTTCAGAGACATTCACTGTTAACATTTTAGTCTATTTCTCTTTAATCTTTTTTCTTAGCATTTTTCTCTTACATATAGGTTCTATTGTATTCTATTGTAATGTAACCTAACATTATGTAATTGTCCATATGTTAAAACACTATAATTTAGCCTGGCCAGCATGGCTCTGTGGTTGAGCATTGACATATGAACCAGAAGTCATGGTTTGATTCCCAGTCAGGGTGCCTGATTTGTGGGCTCGATCCCCAGTATAGGGTGTGCAGGAGGCAGGTGGTCAATAATTCTCTCTCATTGTTGATGTTTCTTTCTATCTCTATCTCTCTCTCCCTTCCTCTCTGAAACAAATAAAAATATATTTTTTAAAGACACATTATAATTTTAATGAATTCAGATTATCTATCTCTTACTTTGTTTTCTGGTATCTACTTAATTATTACTGTATGCTGGACACTCAGGTTACTTCTAATTTCTATTTTCACAATTAAAACACAGTGGGCATCTTTGGGGGTACATCTTGGATGGCTTTTTAGAGAGCCATTTGTAAGAGAGGCTCTTAGAAGTGTAATTCTCAGAAAGGCAAGGGGCATTTTAAAAACTTTTGATGGACATTACTGAACTGTTCTAGAAAGACAATCATGTCACAGGCCCATAGACCTTAAAGTGTTCATAATGCCCAGTTGGCCCGCCCGCACCCAGGCAGCTAATTGTAAGATCCCTTTATACTGGGACTCAGATGTGGAAAGAAGAAGGACCTTGAAGTGCTGGCGTGCCTCCCCACAGACTGCTGGGTTTGGTGGAGGAGACTGTTTGGCGTCCTCCCAAGCAATGTGAATTAAGCCGCTTCCTTCCATGAGCACTAACGAGACAGTGCTATGGATGAATCATACTGTGGGAGAGTCAGGCTGCAGAACCAGGCCTCTAGCATAGAGTTGAGAGTTAAAATAGGCCACTGGGACAGTAGATGTAGTCCTTAAATTTCCTTAGCTTGAACAACAACACGAAAAGACTCCCGCTAATTTAAACAAAACAAGAAGGAATCTGCTGGGGTGAAAGGGCTGTGTCTACTGGTGGGCAGGCTCTGCACTACACACAGGCAGCAGGGAGTCATTCGTGTTGTCATATGTGAATGGCGCTCCCTAGAGCTGTGCAGCGCACTGCCTATACCACGTTGCTCAGCAGCCCTGCTGGACTATCTCGTACAACATTGTTTCTCAAACTCTCTGGGCTGAAGGACCAGGTCTGTAAAATTATTGTTGTTGTTGTTGTTGTTGTTACTATTATTCTTAAAGTCTATTGTAGATCAATACTTTGGTAAATCAAATACGACTTACTAGAAAATCGAAATGCCGCTTGACGTCTCAGCAATGTCAAGTGCTATAAAAGTCACTACACATTCAGTTTCTGGATTTGCCTCACTATGGACGGGTAATACGAAGTTTGGGAAACTGCACTCGTCCACCACCCACACTTTGAGTAATCCTGACATACATTATGCAAACCGCGTAAAGTGGGAAGGAAATGGGGAGTCCAGGAAAACTAGATCCAAGTAGTCACATGGCGTAGACTCTTCATCTCCCACATGTCTTTCGCTCTGCCTGTTGGTACTATTAAACCTCATTGCAAAATTGCTTTCTCCAGATGGCAGAAAATAAAACAATTAACAGCTCTTTGTGGTTTATGTCTTATAGCCTGGGTCCCAAAGACAGAATTATTGGTCCCAAATCCAAAGATTCCAGAGAAGGAACTTACTGGGCCAGCCCAGGTACAGTGCTCACTCCTGTAGCTGGGCCTGTGTTACCTGTGACCAAGGGCAGCCACTTCAGGACACACCAGCTCTCCTGGGGACCATGTGAGTGGTGCTGGGTGCAATTCTCAGAAAAGGGATACAGTATTACCAGAAATAAGGGAATTTGCCAGACAGATAAAATAGTAGGTTTCCATGTATTAGGTTGCCATTTTCCTATACCTATGTCAACTGAATAAATTTTCTGAAATATATTCCACCAAAAAAAGGGGGTTTATGTCCCTATAAATGTGGGAAAATATAGATGTTATCACCTTCATAGAGATTCACAAGGCATATTGCAAATACACTCTAAGAAGTCCTGTTTTGTTTATGTTTAATTCGGTGTTTCTTCAAGCTCATTTGATAACTGAAAGCTTTTTGAACGTAACATCCAGCAACACCCTATAGGATTCGTGTTCCAAGAACAGGTTTTGAAAAAGGCCTTCGAGGTCACAGAGCAAGCATGTCAAACTCGCGGCCCACAGGCACATGCCTTGGTTATTTGGCCCATGTCAGCCTTTTGAGTTCGACGTGCTTGTCATAAAGGCTCTCCAGGAAGATGTGGCCCAAATCCTTAAAACAAAACAAAAATTTAAACAAACCAGAAAGCTAGATATTTATAGAAACTGGTAAAGTATTTGTAAAGAGTCATTTTATAACCTAAGTTAAACACCATCAGAGCTACCAGTGTCTAGGCTCAGAGTTTTGTATGTTGACATGTTAACATAAGGTACATCTCTGCAGCTCCAGGCCTCTCTTCTCTGGAACATGCCCTTCCCAGGGGCCCTGTCACAGGTTGTCCAGAACCCTTTTCATGTGCTGCCCCCTTTGAGGTAAGGTGTATCTTATGTCATCATGCTGTTGGCCACTGCGGTTTGCAAAACCGACTTAATAGCACAGGACGGCCGTTCTACCCTGTGCGCCCATGTAATAAAAGTCCCCGCTGGGGTGAGCAACACGCTTGAGAGCAGCGTTAACAGCACCCCACATCTGGGGGAGCTTGGAGGCAGGGCCGACATTAATAAGTATAATGAAAGCCTTCTCCTCTCTAATGAGAGATTAGAATCTCATACCAGATCAGCAAACCAGATTATAGGCACAACTAAAGGACAGAGTAAACTGCCTGGCCAATCAGGATCAAGGGGCATGATACAGGTTGGCCGCCAAGTCTGGAAACACAGACAACTATATAATGAATGGGTCTTGATATGACTTTTAATGCACGATAAAATAATATCTATGTTTCCAGACTTTGTGGTCTCTCTGTAGCCAAAGCTGTTATTTGTGTGGAGCAGTCGGTGGGTATCAGGAGGCACTGTTCTAAATGCTTCACTTGAATGAGCTAATTCCATTTTCACGGCCACCTTGTGAAGTAGGCAGAGCCATCATTTCCATGGGAAGAGGGGAGGCAATGAGGCACCAAGGGATTCGGTGTCTGGCCCAAGATCCCACTGTTGGTGAGTGGTGGAGTTGCGCTTTGAGCCCACTCACCAATACCCTCCAAGAGGCCTAAGACACCTGAGCTTTGCTGAACAGCCACCAATAAACGGGGATTTTGGTTCTCTATCTTTTTTATTAACCACAGGTAGCGCAGGAGTAATCGCCATAACTCACATCTGTACTATTCTATGCAGTTTGGTCCTCATCACAACCCATTACAATAAACCAGGCAGAAGCTATAGTTCCACTTCATAGATAAGGAATCTGGGCCTTATCTATAAAGCCAACCAGATGGCAGAACCATGTCTTCTGAGTCCAAGAGTCTCATGGTTTTAACTCATTTCCTGTGCTGGGTTTTGTGGAGGCCAACATCCAAGATGGTCCCAGCAATCCTGCCTCTTATCTTCTCCCACATGAATAAGACTTGCTTGTGGAAGCTCTGGGATACTGTGGAAATGATGGCGACTTCTAAAGCTAAGTCATAAAAGATGTTAGAACTTCTCGCTTGATCTCGCTGGATCACTTGCTCAGGAGGAAGCCAGCTGCCATGTTGTAAGGATGCCCCTGCAGCCCTAAGGAAGGTGAAGAATAAAGTCCCCTACCATCCTGCACAAATGCCCAGCCCTGAGAGTCAGCCCCCACAGAAGCAGATCCTCCAGCCCTAGTCAGATGACTGCAGCCTCGGCTGACATCTTGACAGGGATTTCATGAGATACCCTGTGATGGTTCATTTTACATGCCATTTGACTCCATGAGTGCCCAGATTAAACATGTCTGGGTGTGTCTGTAAGGATGTTTCTGGGTGAGACTAGCATTCTAATCTGTGGACTCAGTAAAGTAGACTGCCTTCCCCAATGTAGGTGGGCATCACCAATCTGTTGAGGGCCTCAATGGAATAAAAGGTAGAAGAAGGACAAATTCACCCCTATTTTTTCCTGCCTCGCTGCTTCAGCTGGGTCCCCTCATCTCATAGTCTCTCTTGCCCTCAGACTGGGACTCACACCCGTGGCTCCACTGGTTCTCAAGCTGTTGGACTCAGACTGATGGCACCACCTGCTCTCCTGAGTCTCCAGCCTGCAGACAGCAGATAGTGGGACTTCTCAGCCTCCATAATTACGTGACCAAATTCCTTATAATAACTCATACACACTATTGGTTCTGTTTCTCTGGAAAACCCTGACTAAGCCAGACTCCAAGTCAAATCTACCCAGCTAAGTCACTCCCAAATGCCTGACTCCTAGTATGTGAAATTATGAGATAATAAATGTTCTCATAAAATTGTTATTCTAAAGCCAATTTTTAAACTTTTTTTTTAAGTTTTGAAGAAATGTTTTGCAGCTATAAGTTCCAACTCCAAAGTTCTGATCCTGATGAAGGTTACTCACTAGCTGTGATCTTGAGAAAGTCTATGAAGCACTCTTTTTGCTAAATAATAATCTAGAAAATTTTTGGAGTTGTGACTAATTAACCATTACAACTGGATTCAGGGACAGCTCTATGCAAAGATGAACTCCTGGCACACATAAGTCAGGCAAATTTGTAAGCAATGAATGAACATTTCAGTCCTGCATCTGATCTACCAACTCATAAAGATCTAACTTAAGACTCTGCTGGCAGTAGCTCCCCAATGGTCACTGATCACCTCTTAAGTGGCCTGCTCTGTGCTGAAATACCCAGAAGAAAGTGGGCCTTAGCTCACACTGTGCAGTTCACCAAAAATGCCTTCCCTTACCTCCACCTACCGCAAACCCATCTCTTGCCCAAGGCTCATCTCAAATACCTCTGAAACTGCCCAAATCCTTCATCTGACCCTGTCCTCTAACTCAGCAATGGTGTGCTGGGAAATGTTTAAAAAACAACTCTCTTGAGAGAAAAGGTCTGATTTGTACCCTTTCTTGCTTCCTGTGGTGTTAATACTTCTCCCAAAGCTGATTTAAAGCTCCCAACATGATGTCCCTAGTGCAGAGTTGAGAAAAGATGTACGTAGCCGGCTCCAACACACCCCTGCATTTTGGACACTTCACTCTCTAATTGTCCTCTTGATTATTTTAAAATGTCCCCGGGACCTGTCTCCCTCTCCCATGCCCAGAATCTCTTCCTCACCCAGCCCTTTATTATCTCCTGCCTGGACTATTATGAAAGCCTCTTCCCTGTTCTCTCCACCCCCAGGCTGTTCTCACTCCAATTCCTCCTCCCACCACCTTGAGTGAGCACTCTTATACCGTCATCTCATGGCACCATGCTGCCCATTCTTAAAATCCTTCAGACCCATGATTTTCAATGAAAAGGTCAAAGTTTTTGCATATACAAGCTCTTTAGAAACTAACCCCTGTCTCTCCATCTTTACGCACACACACACACACACACACACACACACACACACACACACCTCACACACTAACCTAAGGCACTTCTCTGATGAACCATGGCACTCTACATGCTCCCTTAATATTCCTAATGCCTAAAATGCCTTCTCCCCAGTCACAAATCCCACTCCTCTCTCTGGGGCCCACAGTCATTGTGCTCTCTTCCTCAGCCCCTCTTGTCTGCACATTTCCATGGCATTTTATTGGGAACTCAATTGGAGAACTTACTATGGGGAATCATGGCTGGTTCTTTCCCCTCCCAAAGCCATAAGCTCCTTGAGGGCAGAACCCTCGAGTGAGTCCCCTATTTTTCAGTGCCTGGCACCATGTCCTGGCCTGATGGAAGAGCCTGTCTGGGTCTGGAGAGGGGAGGGATGGTGCCTGGAGGTCAATGGGGTGAGGCAGTAGGAATGGGCAGAACCAAGGACCTCTCCCATCCCAAATCCTAGGAAGGCTCCTGGCAGACAGGGATATAGGTTGCTTAGGCAGGGGGTATAGAGGGTAGGGTTGAGGAACTGAAGCTCTTCCAGAACTCTGTAGTGGCTGAGGCTCCCAGGACCCCACTCACACCTGTGCTGAGTGTCCACTGACCATACTTAAAACCCATCTCTTAGGGTCTGTGTCTTTTATGTTGCTTTAAAATTAGTAATTAGGGGCTCAAAGTAACCATTTGAACACATGTTGAAGGCTCTGGTTCAGATTCTGACCCAAAGGGTGGAAGATAGCCACTCCCCTTTTCCCAAAAAAAAATCAAACTTAAGTCATGGATCAAACAGACAATGTCTTGAATTTCAGGTAATTTTCTTAAAATAATTGTAAGAAAACACTTGGATGTTAGCTCTGCTTCAATTACAAAGAGACTTCAGCACATCTCTTTGCTCCAGCTGGCTTTTCCATCTGAAAAAGGAAGCTAGCGACCAAATATCACTAATATTTCTAACACTATGATTCTAAGGCAATTCCCCCTCTCTGTGCCTTAATTTCCTCATCTATAAAATGGGAATAATAATACCTAGCGATCTGAGCAGACCATTGAAGATCAAGTGAGATAATGAATACAAAAATACCACCTAAGTGGGGTCTCCTCACATGGCTGGGTAAAGTCAGAGATCAGACATTTTCTGGGTGAGCAGTGAACAGACACTCCTGGCCAAGCCTTGTATCAATAGTTTCCATTATGGCTTTTTTATTCCCCAAGATCTACACAAAGGATTGGCCATTAGAATGCAGGCATGCTAGCTTTTGAATGTTCAGTCAGCCTTTTACTAAATATGCTGAGAAGAATTAAAGTAACTCATGCCTGTTCACCTTTCCCAGGTGGAACATAACTAGGTCACTATAGTATTTCAAATGTCTTCTTTCCATCCCCATTATTATTATACTAGACGCCCGGTGCACGAAATTTGTGCATGGGGGGCGGGGGAGGGTGTCCCTCAGCCTGACCTGCACCCTCTCCAATATGGGAGTTCTCACGGGAGGTCCAACTGCCAGTTGGACATCCCTCTCGCAATCCAGGACCTCTGACTCTTAACCGCTAACCTGCCGGCCTGCCTTAACCACTCTGCCTGCCTGCCTGATCCCTCTAACTACCCTCCCCTGCTGGCCTGGTCACCCCTATTAACTTTCTTTTTTAATCTTATTCCCTTCACACACAATTGTATTTGACTTCCTTATTGGCTTCTTCCTCTCACACAATTTTTCTCTCTCCTTTATGTAACACTTTTCCTACTGACTCATCATTTATAAACTTTTCTTTCCTCCTTATTTTCTACTTCTGTTCCATCATCCTTCTTCCCATTTTTCTACTACCCTCCTTCCCTCCCCACATTCTTTCTTTCCTTTATGTTTACCCCTACCCTCCCTCCCCTTTTCCTTCCTTCCCACCTTAACTTTTTTCTTCATTTCCTCCCTCTGACCTGCTTTGCTCTCTCCCTATTCCTTCCTTCTTCCCATTCTCCTTTTAAGCTCTACCAGCTCCCCCTTTATAACTTTTCTTCCCTTCCCCTTTCTATGTCATCCTACCTTTGCCATACATTCTTCTCTACTTACTTCCACTGTTTTAATATCTATCTATCTACCTGCCTAATTATTCACTATCATTTATCTTTTTTCTTTTCTCACTCGTACTTATAAAATCTGTCCCCAGTACACAACTATACTTGATTTTCATTATAGCTCCTACAGTTCACTCAGACATCCTCTTTCTTTCTTTAACTCTGCTGTCCACTGACTCTTATAAAGTTCTTCCCTCTCTCCTGTTCCATATTTCCTCCACCTGGTTACTTCCCCCCAAACTCTCTGGGGCTGCTGCCTGACTCTCATCTCCTGGTTCCCCCCGGAGGTTCACCCCAGCTCTGAAGGGAGACCTAGGGTCCCTCACAGGAGACCCTTGCCTCCAGTGGCGGTGGAGAAAATGGAGCTGGGGAGAGAGGAGGCCTAGGAGGAGGGGGTGTGTGTAAGAGAGAGAGGGAGCAGCATTCCTTCCCTCCTTAAAGCTTCCATGGGGAGGGGGCATTAACCCCCAGCCCAGGGCTCAGCCCCAGCCAGGTATTCACTGCCCCCCCTTCCCTGGCCTCTCCACCACCATCCTGCTCCCATTCCCTGCCCAGGATGCCTGGCCCAGCGAGGGTGGCCAAGGCCCATGCAGGCCGGGCACTGCTGCTGCAAAGCAGGAGCACCTCCACCTCCGGACCCTTAACCCCTCCATTCGGGGACTGCCAATGGCCCACAGCAGGTGTCTCCTAGGCTGCAGCCAGCATTAGGCACTGGGACCTGGCTTCTCAGTCTTCCCAAGGACAAGGGGTGGGCGGATGTGGAGCAGGCGGCTTCTCCTAGGCCACAGCCAGCCTCAGGCACTGGGCCCGGGTTCTCCATCTCTCCTGGACAGCAGGTGGGTGGCTTCTCCTCAGGCTGCCTGGGGTCACGGGGCAGGCAGCTTCTTCATCTCCCGGCCTAAGCTAGGCCCAGGCACTGGAGCTGGACTTCTCTGTCTCCCCTGACTTCTGCATCTCCAACAGACCTGGAGTGGCCAGAGCCAGGATACTTGCATGGTAGCTGTGGCTACAACATAAGTATCTGGGCTCTGGCCTCTGCCATCTTTGTTGGGTTAATGTTATATCACTCTGAATTGGCTGGTGGGTTGTAGCTGGTGGACGTGGCTTAGTGTAGTGGAGTGAGAGCTAATTTGCATGTGTGTCTATTATTATATAGGATACTAGCGGCCTGGTGCACAAAATTCATGCATGGGGTGGGGGGTCCTTCAGCTTGGCCTGCATCCTCTCCAATCCGGGACCCCTTGGGGGATGTCTGACTGTCACTTTAGGCCCAATCCTTGTGGTGAGATCGGGCCTAAACTGGCAGTCATACATCCCTCTCACAATCTGGGACTGCTGGCCCCTAACCACTTGCCTGCCTACCTGCTTGATCACCCCTAACCACTCTGCCTGCCTTCCTGATCACCCCTAACTGCTCCCCTGCCAGCCTGATCACCCCTAACCACCTCCCTCTGGATGGCCTGAGGCACCTGGGACCCCGGACTTCCTTCCCTCTGGCAGGCTGCAGGCACCTGAGACCCCAGGCGGCTTTGCCTGAGCTGGCCTCAGGCACCCAGGGGAAGCTTCACCCAGGCCCCGGCTTTTTGTCAGGAAGGACATCCGGAAGACATCTGGTCTAATTAGCATATTACCCTTTTATTAGTATAGATGATTATTATTATTATTATTATTATTATTATTATTATTTAGCCCTTCAAAAACAAGGTCAAAATTCAGAAGTAAGCCAGGTCTCACTTTCATCTTCAAGATCATGGCCGTATTCTTCCCAGCAGCCTTCATCCCCATGTCTGCAATCACAAAAAAGGTCTAGCTAGGAAATTGTCGCAGTATCCTTGAGTATTGCTACTACTGCAGTGACTGCAGCCAGGAGACAGTCTGAGGAGTCCATGTCACTCCACAGATTTTGCTTGAAAGTGATTGCTGACCGCTACCCCAAGCTGCCAGACAGACAGTGACACTCCCTTTAGTCCTGCTTTGCAGATTAATAGAGAAGCTCTTGTTAGGAAACCTCCCTGTGGTATTCCTCCGCGTGTCGCCCTGTCTGCCCAGACCCTTCCTCTGGAACCACCACCATGATATTGGGAGTGCAGTTGCTGTTTCAGTTGTTCCAATCGATGTTTAGAATAGAAGGTTGAGTGCTAAGCAGCTCACTTTTTTACCAGTGTATGTTCTTGATCTACAAAGGTGGACAGACGCAGATCGCCAGATGGCCTACCCATGGGTGACCATCTCTCTTGCATCAATGCTAAAGCTCTTGCTGGTGGAAGATGCTAAGTAAGAAAGAATGACTTACTTCTGCCACTACCTAAAAGCAAGAGTTCGCAAATCAGAAACCTCCTCCTGGTATCAGAAGAGCAGTCCATTAGGAAAGAGGTGTGAAAGCCAAATCCAATGGTGCTTTTGTGAAAGGACTAAATGCCATTATCAATAATAACATCCTATTATTGTTGTTGTTTTACTAGTAAAATATTTGATATTTTTAAATTATTTTAAAACTTCTTTTTAATATATTTAATTGATTTTTTTCTTACAGAGAGGAAAGGAGAGGGATAGAGAGTTAGAAACATCAATGAGAGAGAAATGTTGATCAGCTGCCTCCTGCTGCGGTTGTACCCACACCAAGGTACATGCCCTTGACCAGAATTGAACCTGGGACCTTTCAGTGCCCAGGCTGACGCTCTATCCACTGAGCCAAACCAGTTAGGGATGTAAATTATTTTACAGATAAGAAAGTACTTTTCTCAACTAGCATAGCCATACTGATGGATAAAACATTGAGTTATTTCCATCTCTATTAGTAAATATTACTGACCTAAAGCTTCCTTGCAGCAGTCCTGGTGTCACTCAGGCCCTCTCTCTGGAAATTCACCCCTGCTCCCCACTTCGTGTCTCTCTCTCTCTCTCTCTCTCTCTCTCTCTCTCTCTCTCTCACACACACACACACACACACACACACACACACACACACACACACACACGTCCCAGGACAACAGGGGCTCCCAGGACTATGGTAAGCCAGTGCTATGACCAATGTCCACTCAGAGGGTGGGTGAACATGCCATGCTGGTCATTATTTATGTAAATATCTCCCTTGCCTATCTGCTCTGAGGACTTGAGATGGAATAGCCTGCAGGCTCCCAGTACTCTGTACCCCACACTCCAGTATCTGGCTCTGTGGCAGCCCCAGTGTGGGAACACAAGTCAGGTGGCTCCAGAAAGCCACAGGGCAAATGCTGAGTGCCTGGTCAGGCCCTTCTGTGACTGTGAAGGAGAGGTACGAAATGTCCTCAGTTATGAGCTCTGAAAGGCAGACTCCCTCCCCTGAGCTGTGCCCCAAAGCTCCAGGTTGGGTGCCTCTTAAAAACCAGAAATAATATCACATACAGCTATATGGGAAAATCCCCAACCTGCATCTGCATCAACTCCCCTCTGTTAAGTCAATGGAGAGAGATAATAACCTATCTTCAGCTTAATTAACATCTAGGCCTTGCTGCTGGGAGATTCCCAAACCCACGTCTCCCAGTAATTGCAAACCTTTATTTATTTGGGCACTTTCATGATAGCCACATCATGGGAGCTAAGGCCCAACCCCACCCAGAGCCTCATACTTAACCAGCTCCCAACATCCCCTCCCCACCCCCACCTGCCCCTCCCTGTTACTGTACTGCATGTCTACCACGCTCCCCTACCCCATCACCCAGAACCCAATGTCCATATCCCCCTTCCCTATGTCATTCTTAGTCAGAGCACTCAGAACCTGGAGACTCTGAACACAATTCCAGATCTTCCCATTACTTACTCCATCACCATGGGATACCTGCACTTGATGTGCCCAGCACTTTGCCTTGCAAACAAAAGGCACTAGCCTAGCTGGCATGCTCAGCAGTTGAGCATTGACCTATGAACCAGGAGGTTGAGGTTCCGTTACAGGTCAGGGCACATGCCCGGGTTGCAGGCTCAATCCCCAGTGTGGGGATACGGGAGGCAGATGATCAATGATACGCTCTCATTATTGATGTTTCTCTCTCTCTCTCCCTCTTCCTTCCTCTCTCTGAAATCAATAAAAACATATTTCAAAAAAGAAGAAGAAGAAGGTGCTAAACACTTGTCAGTGGCCTTTTTATTCCATTTCACTCTTTAATCCTCAGGTTTCTCATCTGAAAATTGAGTTATTGATGCTGCCCTCCCTGCCTTCTTGAGTGTCTATAAGGATTAGGAGAAAAAATGGTTGAGAAGCATCCATTATAATAAAAGGCTAATATGCAAATTGTCCCCTCGACCAGAATTTCGATCAGGAGTTCAACCAGGAGCTGGGGCTGGCCCACCAACCATCCATGACCCCTCCCTCGGCTGGCCCTGCCCTGATCGGCCAACCTCACCCCGTTTGGGCAGGCCAGCCAGACCCCATCCGTGCACAAATTCATGCACCAGTCTCCAGTCCTTTATAAGTTATAAGGCAGCACCTATACAGAGGGTGGCCTCCTCAGAGGAGGGAGGGATGGAGTGCTGGAGGACTCACTGGCCAGCACAGGCTACCAGGGGATAGTTCCTTTGTCTGGCCACCCCAGCCTAGGTCTGACCTTAGGAATGCAGGGCCTAAGAAAATACTCGGTCCCCATCCTCAAGAACTTTTGTGGGAAGCAGGACTCCCAGGGAGCAACTAAAGAAGAACAGGGTAGGCTCAGCCACTGTGTGGCCAGAATCTGTCCGGAAATCCAGCCCCAGCCTGCCCTTGAGGTTCCTCTAGCGGACAGCATTGAAAATTCCTCATGTTTGTATTACACTTTTCCATAAAAGTGGTTCAGCTTAATGATTTCCTTTGAATTGCACAATACAGCAAGATAGCATAATTATCCCTATTTACAAATGAGGACCCTAGAGAATTGCACCTCTTAGTACAATGTCACGCAGGGAGCCTTGTAGAATGGGGTATAAACCTAGGAACAGGGTGCAAAACCAAAACTGGGTACAAATCTAGGAACAGAATGCAAACCCAGAGTGAGGTATAACCCAAGATGGGGTGCAAACCTAGGCCTCTAAGCTGGAATACTATGTTTCTCCCCAGGGGTGGTTACCTCCAGAAGAGACACACTTATTAACTTTGTTTTCTTTTTTCCTTCTTTTTTTTTTTTTTTTTTGCAATGATACATTTATTTAAAACATGTGCAGATTTATCCCTAACCTTATCAAAGTATAGTAATGAGTAGAGTAATGCTATAATCCACTAACACCCATACCAGTAATTTTCCTGATAATTCTGTTAGGTACCATATGCCTTTTTCAAATTTCATTTCCAATTAAAAAATTTCTAAAATGCATTATACAATTTTTTATTATATTAGCCTCTGTTTTAAATATATTTTTATTGATTTCAGAGAGGATGGGAGAGGGAGAGAAAAAAAATCAGTGATGAGAGAGAATCATTGATCAGCTGCCTCCTGCATGCCTCCTACTGGGGATGGAGCCCACAACCCAGGTATGTACTCTTGGCTGGAATTGAACCGGGTACCCTTCAGTCTGACACTCTATCCACTGAGCCAAACTGACTAGGGCTATATTAGCCTCTTATAAATGTAACATGCTAAGAAAATTTAAAATCCAACCAGTAGAGTATAGTATGAAGTAAAAGTCTCCTTAAGCTGCTGACACTCTGGGCCGGTGGCTGATCTAGCTGGTTAGCAGAGCTGTTTCTCACTGGGAACAGTGGGCCCTCCCAGACCTCTCGGTGGAGATAGAATTCGTTCAGAGCCTTCCTAGAGCACGCAGTTGCCACTCACACATCTGTCCAGGTCTCCCTCTTTCTTGGAGAGCCATCCCTCTCCCCAGCTGTCTGTGCTCCCTAATGGGAACAGCTGAAGCCTCTATGGGAGAGAAAAACACAGACCCAGGGAGGCTGGTCTGACCAAGGATAAGGAACAGGACTCTCCTGGCAGAGCGTTTGGTGTGCCTGGTATGTTGGGGAAGAATTCTCATAGGGAAGTGGGACAGGCTGCTGGGAAACAAATCTTAGAACATGTCAAGGAGCAGAACTATCCATCCAGAGGCTGGGAAAGGGCAATCTCCCAAAGACCGCTGGAATTTGCAGACCCTCAGGGAGGAGATAGTCCACCTCAAATATCCCTTCTAGTCTTGAGCTAATGTTTGCAAGTGTCTATTTCTAAAAAGTTAATTGAGCTCTGGAGTCTGAGCGATTGAAAGCAGCCCTGAGGACCAAATGCAAAATGAATGATAATGCCTTCACAAACTCTTATAAATAATGATTTCTCCCTGATCCTCCTGAAGCCTGATCCTCCTAAGCCTGGGCCAAGTGGTCACAAGAGGAGAGTCTTCTGCAGAGACTGTATACCCTTCACCAAGTCCATTTTCCCTTCTCTCATGAGCACACCGCTCAACTACATTCCCCAGCTGCACTTGAAGTACATGTAGCCAGGAGCTGAGTTCTGGCCCATAGAACGTGGTCATGTGTTGTATGTATCACTTCTAGGCCCGCCCATTAAAACCTTCAAATAGTCTTGCACACTCGCTGTTCACTGGAGGACATTCTCTGGCCAGAAGCCTGTGACCCAGAGAGAATTCTGAGGCACTGAGGAGCGGTCAGCAAATATTTTCCGTAGAGAGCCAGATAGTAAATACTTGAGGCTTGTGAGCTCTAGTCTTTGTTGCAACTACTTAGCCCTGCTGTTGTAGTGCTAAGCAGGCATAGGCAATGAGTAAATGAATGAGCATGAATGTATCCCAATAAAACTTCCTATATGAAAACAGCCAGCAGGCCAAATTTGGCCCATAACTCCTGCTCTAGAAGGTGGTGGAACCACAATGTACAAGAAGCTCCGGTGGAAATAAACTCTTATTATGTTAAGCCAGCAAGAGTATGGGGTTTGTTAAAGCAGCTAGAATTCTTTACCCTATTTAATTGCCAACCATATGCTATTTTTCTTGTTGCCAAATCAGGGGTCGGGATATGAACCAATGAGGGGGAAAAAAACAAATATCATTCTGAAAGGGCCTTTAGAAGTACAGGGCTGGAGAGAAGTTGCAGGTGGTAGGAGTTATTTTTTTAAAAAATCCCTTCTGCCCCACCCTCAATAAAGCCCTGGAGTACTATGCTTCCTTTAAAACCTAGATCAGGTAAGATTGTATGACTCGTCCAGAGCCTTTGAGGAGAACACTTTGATGGCTGGCGAAGATGATCCTCTCTTTTGTGAACTCTGTGACCACTCCTCCCTCCCTTGAGGGAGTTGAGTGAGCTGGCTGCCCTCCTCTGCATTACCTCAATACTGTACACATAAACTGACCGTACCTTTTTATGTAGCACATGTATTACATGTTTTGGTCTTTTCCACTGGATTATGAGTTCCATGAGAGCAAAGACTACTTCTTATTCCCCCTTTTTATTCCCTTCTTGTTTCCCACCCCCAACTCCCATTTCATCTTCAGCGCTAGCACAGTGCTTGGCACACAACAGATGCATTACAAATGTTTCCTCAGTGAAAGAAAAATGAATGAACAAAGACATGCACAAGTTAAGATCAAAATTATCATCCGAATTAAAACACTTTGAGAGTGAGAGGTGGCTCTATTATACAGTCATGTGCCACATAACATTTTTAAAATATATTTTTATTGATTTTTTACCAAGAGGAATGGAGAGGGATAGAGAGCTAGAAACATCGATGAGAGAGAAACATCGATCAGCTGCCTCCTGAACACTCCCCACTGGGGATGTGCCTGCAAGCAAGGTACATGCCCTTGACCGGAATCGAACCTGGGACCTCTTGGTCCGCAGGCCAATGCTCTATGTACTGAGCCAAACCAGTTAGGGCACCACATAACATTTTGATCAAAGATGGACCACCTATATAATGGTGGTCCCCAAAAATTATAATGGGGCTGAAAAATTCCCGTTGCCTAGTGACCCTAGTAACATTCTAATGTTGTAGCACAACACATTATATTCACCTACCGTATTCAGTACAGTAACATGCTGTATGTACAGTCTTGTAGCCTAGAAGCAATAGATTATACCATATAGCCTAGCCTCGGTGGGAAGTGGGCTATACCATCTAGGTTTGGGTAAATGCACTCTGTGATGTTCACATGATAATAGGGTCACCTAATGACGATACCTGTCAGAACACATCCCTGTCATTAAGTGGCACACAAGCATAATTATGCGAGGACATGGGGCATAAATGAGGACTGCCTGAGAAAACCAGAATCTATGGCCATTCTAGCAGCAGGCCACTTTGAATCATGGCCTCCAGCAATACAGAACATTCCTAAAGGACACCAGTGATTTCTATTAGTTTAAAATCTTTTAAGATTAAAAACAAACAAAAGAGAAAACTCGGAGTAGCATGGAAAGGAAAGAGTGATGTGATTTGAAGCTTTCCTTGGCAGGAATCTGGGCGGATCAGCATAATTCTCTCATTGTACTATGAGTTTTCACTGATCGTTTCACACTAATGCCAACCACAACAACTTGAGTTTACAATACAGCTCATATTCATCCTCAAGCGCAGTTCCAGTCATACCCACAAGAAGACATACACCACAATTTCATCAGGACAAGGGGATCCTAAGTATTCTTGCATGTACTTGCATTCAGTAGAATGTTTCCAAAACCTCAGAACCTCCATTTCTAGAAAACAGTCTAAAGGATTACTTTAGGAGGATTGTGTCAATTTCAGGAACATCTATTTGGGAGGTAAATGAAATCATAATTACGAATATGTATCAAAAATATTGGGAAGTTGTGTGTGTGTGTGTGCACAAGCGCACACGCGCACACCTGTCTGTCTGAGTATAGAATACTAATCACACTAGAGATATTGATGTGGGCTGATAATCACATGCTGACAAAATGAATCTCATTTCAGGGAACAAATAAAAATCCAGCCATAGAGCACAGCAGCTGCCATGCTCTCCTGCCACAGCCGACGGAAGCGATTGGGCTGGAGATAGAGGCACATAGTACAAGTGGGTATCTAGAGCTTCAGACAGAAAAGTAGTCCATAATACTTCCACATGAAGCCTGCCATTTAAATACCCACCTACTGCTTCCTACATTTAATAGATGACTTCCTCGTTTTTGTCTGTTTTCCCTCCTTGGGCCCTGAAATATGTTTTATGGAAAATGTCTCTGCCCATGTACACATTTGCCCTGTTGGGGAGCCCTAGGGAGGCTCCCTCATCCCAACCGTGTTATTTCAATCTGAATATTCCAGCAGCAGCCACTCCTTTCCTGTACTGCACTTTACAAAGCACTTACTCATCCAATATTTAGATTTTGAGCCTCTAAACCAGCTGAGAGGTAGTTTGGTTAAATATTGCCCTAACTGGTTTGGCTCAGTGGATAAAGCATCGGCCTGCGGACTCAAGGGTCCCAGGTTCGATTCTGGTCAGGGGCGTGTATCTTGGTTACGGGCACATCCCCAGTGGGGAATGTTCATGAGGCAGCTGATCGATGTTTCTCTCTCCTCGATGTTTCTAACTCTCTATCCCTCTCTCTTCCTCTCTGTAAAAAATCAATAAAATATATTTTTTTAAAGGTAAAAGAGGTGCCTCACAGGCAGCTACTGCTCTGGGTTGGCCAAAGGAACGTCACCTCCAAATTAGACTCTGGTGATGGTCCAGGCCACAGCGGGCCCTAAAGATGAAATCTGTCCCCAGAGCCCCAGGCAGTTCCCAGCCCAGGGTCAGAGGTTTCTTCTTTTCTGTCCCACTTGCAGGCATCCTCAAACTACGGCCCGCGGGCCACATGCGGCCCGCCGAGGGCATTTACCCAGCCCGCCAGATGTTTTTGCCGCCGCTGCCTGTCCTGCTTAAAATAAGATATGTGCAATGTGCATAGGAATTTGTTCATAGTTTTTTTTTTTTTAACTATAGTCCGACCCTCCAATGGTCTGAGGGACAGTGAACTGGTCCCCTGTTTAAAAAGTTTGAGGACCCCTGCACTAGAAGATGGAAGAAGGCAGAAACACATTTGATCTTAACCTTTGCTCCTTCAATTCAAAACATGTGTTCTGATGCCCAGCTTGTGTGGCTCAGTTGGTTGAACATCATCCCATGCACTGAAAGGTCACCCATTTGATTCCCAGTCAGGGTGCATGTCTGTTTCTCAGGGTTGATCCCCAGAAGTGGGCATGCAGGAGGCAACCCATCAATGTTTCTCGTCGATGTTTCTATATCTCTCTTCCTCTCCCTTCCTCTCTCTGAAATCAATAAAAACATTTGTAAAAATATTTGTGCTGAATGTCTTGCTATTATCTAATCCAACCCACCCATTTTACCTATGAGAATCCTGAGACTAGTGAAGAGAAGTGACTTGACTGAGTCAATGCAGAGGGATCCAAATCACTTCAAGACCTTGAACCAAGGTTCTCTGGGCAGGCTTTCTCCCTTCATTTGGCTCAAATTAGAGAGCTTTGGCAATAACCTTGGAACTGAAATGAGAAGGGATGGGACTCCAATGCCATTCAAAGCCAATTCCAAGTAAATCTTCCTTCTCTAAACTAAAACCAACCTCGCTCAGAAGGTCAAACAATTCCAATGAAAACCTTGGGAATTGAATCTACCTTTTGGAGAGTTGAGGGGTCAATTGAATCCTAATCTTCTCTGCTCTTTAAAAACTTGGCTCCTCCATTTGTATGATGACCTTGAGCTTTATCAGACCTATTCTCCTAGCCTGAAATGGAACCACTTCTGTATTCCTTTCTTAGCATTTCCTGAGTACCTACTAAACAACAGCCCCTGTGTTAAGTCTGCTGAATCAGAGATGCCTAAAATCACAGGCCTGTCCTTGGGTAATTCAGCCAACCAGGAAGGCTAGAGATGATTAATAATATTCATGATGCAATGGGGAGAGCTCCCTCAACCTTAAAATAGACCTGCTCGAATGGCTGTCATCAATAAATCAACAAATGACAAGTGCTGGAGAGGATGTGGAGAAAAAGGAACTCTCCTGCACTGCTGGTGGGAATGCAGACTGGTGCAGCCATTATGGAGGACAGTATGGAGTTTCCTCAAAAAATTAAAAATGGAACTCCTATTTGACCCTGTGATCCCACTTCTGGGAATATATCCCAAGAAACCAGAAACACCAATTGGAAAGGATATATGCATCTCTATGTTCATAGCAGCGCAATTCACCATAGCTAAGGTTTGGAAACAGCCTAAGTGCCCATCAGCAGATGAATGGCTTAGAAAACTGTGGTACATCTACACAATGGAATATTATGCTGCTGTAAAAAATAAGGAATTCTTACCATTTGCAGCAGCATGGATGGAACTAGAGAACATTATACTAAGTGAAATAAGCCAGTCATTGAAAGAAAAATACATGATATAATAAAGACCATTATTTATGAATAATAAAGACCATTATAAATTGATGAATATAAACGATACAGAGGCAGTACAACATTGAACAGGCTGTCAAACTACAGCTGGAAGGCTCGGGAGGGTTGGGGGGGAGTTAAGAGATCAACTGAAGGACATGTATGCATGCATATAAGCATAATCAATGGACACAGACACTGGGGGGTAGGGGAGGAGAGGGCAAGTCAGGGGGGGAAAATGGAGACTTATTTAACATTCTTTGTAACACTTTAAGCAATAGAACAAAATTTTTAAAAAATTTTTTAAAAATAGACCCACTCTTCTACGGCGAATTCTTGCCAGACTAGATCTCGGGGGTGGCAGCAAGAGAAGACTATGTTCCTCTGGGGGCTGCCACCACCCACCAGCAGCATTCTTCCCAGGAAGATAGACACCTGATTTTTCTACCTCTAGTATGGTGCAGCTACTACTAGTAGATACTCGTTCACACTAGGTGGTGGGAGTGGCACATTGATGAAAGGCATCACAAATATTTATCATCAAGCATTTACCATATATGAAATGGAAGAATAAAGAAAAATTATCTTCCACGTGGTGTCAATTTCTGCCATCACAAAGCTAAAAATCTGGTTATATGTCATAAAAACTGGAGGAATGTGAAAAGAGCATAGGTTTAAGAGTTTGGACCCCTGGGTCTTGATCCATTTTTTAGCAGAACATCATCCTTGTTTGCTTCAGTTTGTTCATCTCTACATTTGGGCAGGGCCAGAGTGTGCCCTGGAATTGCAAGAGAGGTGCAGCCTGATAAATGTTTACTTGGTTTGTTTTTCCCTTCAAGTTTCGGTTTTCTTTTCTTTGAGGTGATTTAAGGTCTGAGCTAGATTTGTGAGAAGGAAGAGAAATGAAGCCAGGATCAGGTGGGAAGCTGGGTAATTAAAGCCAGAGGAGACTGTTATGCTACAGAAGGGAGTGGCCTGGGAGAGGGATGAAGAGAAGATGCAGGAGAGGAAGCTGTCAGAAGGGCCACTCTCCATGGAGGTTAGAAACAAGGGCCTTTGCTGATGCCACTGAGCAGCCCTAGAGAGGGGAAGGCACAAGTGCCAACCTGCAGGCCCACCTAGCCATTCAAACCACCAAAATAAAATGGTGGTGAGGCATTAAGGCTGCTCAAATTGGGTCCCATAAGAGCTGGTGTTGAGGGTTTGGTCCTGTGGCCTGTGAACATGGATGAGCCAACAGGAGGAGGAAGGGCCCCGGCTAAGAGTAAAGCAGGTCCAGACATGGCCATGTCGCAGAAAAGGCTGGTACCTACAATACAGAGCGCCCTGACCCCAGCGCCCCCTGGCCTCCTGGAGCCCTGAGTAGTTCCCCACATGTTGACATGGCTCCTCACCCCTGCAGTCCACACTCCTCACTTCTAGCTCTGTCATGCATCACTTAGCAGCAGATGCTGGGGCTACTGATGCACACCGCACAGAGGAAAGAGTTCTGCTTATTAAATTACTAAATCCTGTTAGAAATGAGGACAACTTGCTCCTAATCGAATTTTTATGTTTCTCGTGATCCTTGGTGACTGCCATGAGGTTCTTTATTCTCCAGTGTGGTGCCAGGGATGGATTCCACAGCCAGTTCTCTCTTTCACAAGCAGAACCATTAAAAGCCACTCTGGCCCTCGGATGAAATCATGCTTTCTTAGCACAACAGAGCCTTTCTAATTTGTTTAAAATCTACTGTTCTGCTGATGGGAGGGCAGTGAGAGGGCTGTTTTCTTTAGGGAGGAGTGTGTGTGTGTGTGTGTGTGTGTGTGTGTGTGTGTGTGGAGGGGGTGCTCTTTGAAACTGTAATCATTGAGAGGGTAATACTATTTTTTATTGTACACTGTCCTACTCCTCCCTCTCACCCCCCCAACACGCAACGAACTGTACAAATGAACAAGAGAATTGATGCGTAGACTCACGCTGCCACCCTGCAGCAGTCTCTCTTGCTGCAGAAAGCGCTCCTGTTCCAGGCAGTCGGAGCTGCATAGAGGAGCGCTTAGGCTGGGGGAGGCTGTGGAAAGTGTCTCGCTGCATGTAAAGAACCATCGGGTTACTTAAAGGAGAAACACGACTCTCACCGCGCCAGGAGGAAAAGCTGACTTTGATGAGCAAGCAGGACAGACCTCAGGTGCGCTCCGGCACGTGTGTTTCAACTGACTGTACTTAGTTTTGCTTTTGTCAGACCACTCTTTTCCCTCTGATTGTCGGAGAAAATTAGTTTTCCGTTTTGTTTTGTGTTTCCTTTTTCATTTAAAACATCTCTTCTTACGCTGGTGATATCATCCCTGGAAGACTGAGACGTAAGAAGAGTGAATCGTGTATCACCTTCACATCTCTTCTAGAATTACATCAGCAGAGCCCTAGGGTGCGGTGAGGATAAAAGCCAGAAGTAGAGGGGAGGGAGGAGGGAAGAGGAAGGCACCAGGAGGGGGGAGGAAGGGAGCTGGTTCTTTCGAAGTTCAGCTTATTTTCTTCCTCCTTCCTCAACCCCTACATCCCCTTCCTTATTTATAAATCAGACAATAGGAAAAACCAGACAGTTGCCTTATATTTATTGATGGTGTTGGTTTAAATATCATTTGCCTGAACTTTTGACCAATCACCATACCCCCATCGGTCACACATGAAAGCCGACCTTAGCATTCTCACTGGACACATAAATTGGTTAAGCATGAAGACATGCAGGCCCTGCCCTACCTCCAAGTATTATCCATACGATCCCCACCCTCTTTAATGTTCTCATCAATTATGAACAGCAAAGGAACTTGGCAACGTGTGGAGATCATTGGAAATGTGAAATCTGTCCCGCGAGAGTGATGGCCCACACAGCTGTCTGCTGGTCAGGTGAGGACGGAGTGGAGGGCACACGATGTGGCTGTCTAGATAGGATGGGATTTAACATTTCTGACCTCTCTCCAGCTGGGGGTTTTGAAATGTCATTCAGTGATGTGTATCTGAGGTATCAAGAGAAGGGACAGGCCTCTCAACCAAACCAAAACTGGCAAGTGATAGGTTCGAAGGCCTGGACCTTGTCTTAACGCCCTTAAGAAATTACTCCGAATACTTCACTATTATCTTTGCTTTTCTAAAGATAGTCTTATGTCTGAACCGCTCCCGTTACTTAGGAAGAAAAATCGTCCGTACTCCAGTCCTCTATGGTTCCAGTGAATCCTAGACTCCTTAAAATCTCTGGGCCTAGCTGCTCAGAACATGTTTATCATGAAAACAAAGCAAACGGCCTCAGGACACCAGGGAAGGCCAGAAGTGCAATCCATTTCTGCAATACAAAAGGGGCCCAAAGGGGCAAAGGGAAAAAACAATTTGCAGAAGGCACAGGCTTTGGCAGCATCTATTACAACTTCTAGCTGACCGGGGTGTAGCCACATTAGAGACATCTGTTTGGAATTTACAACAGAAACAAACAGAAAGCATGAAAGCCCTAAAACACACACACACCAAGCTCCAACAGCAAAAACAGCCTCAAACATTATGAGAGTAAATGGACCTCCCACCATTCTCCCACTGGGCCATGCTAGGTTGTGGGAGGGTCTTCCATCTGCCTCCTCAACCACCCCACCTGCATCTCTACTCACTCAAGCCATCCTGGGATTTGACAACTTTCCTCTATCCTTGCTCTTCCTCCCACAGAAAAAAAAAAAAAAAAGGTTCTCCCACTTCTCAGAAATCTCCTTCTTTTGAGTCTCTAGTTCATCTTTAAAACTCCCTGAGCTGCTTGTAAAGGAAAAGATTACATTGTATTCTTACACTTGATCATTAGCACAACCTGGAAAGGAGGTGGTAAAACCTCACAAAATGTCAGAAGTCACTCCTCCCTAAATAACCTCGCAGGTCTGAGAGTGAGGAACAGAACTCACCCTGAATCTCCAAGAATTAACTCAAAGAGGTCGGAGAAAACCCACACTCACAGAAGTTAATTAATGAAGATGGGATAGACTTGAGAAGGCTGTCCCCAGCCGCAGTACCCAGAGTGGCAAAGGGCCAGAGAGTCCCCAGGCTTCCCATAAAGAGTGTTTCCCTCCCCCACTCATCTTCAAGCAAGGCAGAAGCCAAACACTGTCTGACCATACCATCCTGCTGATGGACACACCCTCTCCCCCTCTCCGCCCTCCCCTCCCCGCAAGCGTTCTCAGCAGCAGTTCCAGACGTTCACCTGTTCAATTTTCCTCTTTATTCTCTTCCCACTGGCGGGCAAACAGAGCAGTGCTACTCTTCAAAAATAACAAAATGTTTTATGCACATTTCTGTATATACAACTGAACAACATTTTACATGTCCCTTTTGCACAGCAAAAGATATAAACACCCAGCTCTGAGAACAGTTATGTACAAAAAAAGATGTCAAAAATACTTCACAACAGTGCAAAAATATTTTACACAGTATCACGGAGTGAGATCTTTTGAGCAGGATGAAGGTGTGTGTGTTTCTAAAGGAAAACTCCTTTTTTAGATATTAGATGTCTTTAACTGTAAACAAAATGCAACTTTCTTTCCTTTTCCTCTTTACCCCCCCCCCCCTTCGCCAAACAAATATTTGAGGAATTTGGCAGAATTTCAAGGGTCTTAGTCTGAGGTAAACAACCCAAGCTCTCGCACCGAAAGACTGGAGGCAAAGAGGCGGCACAAAAACAGCCTCAAACATTGCGGGAGCAAATTCCTTTTTCTTGTCAATGATATGTCAATGACAATGCTAGGCTGCTCCCGGTGGAGGGGTGGGGAGGAAGTCAACCCCTCCTCCAGAGGCCCCAACTGCCCCACAAACAGGAAGCTGGCCGGCGGGCCTTCTGCTAACTGCAGCGGACAGTTCCCTCACCCCTGACCCCAAGGGCCGCCTCACCCCATCCCCACACATCCAGCCACGTCGCAGACAACCTGAGCTCCACTTAACACAGAGCCAAATGCGTTCAGGGAGAGAAGCAGGAACTCTGGGCCCTAAGGGTCCCATTTCCCCTTTCCTGGGCGCAAGCGGGGGTCAGGGCTAGGGGAGGGAGCTGTGGAGGAGGCTGTTGGGGAGTCACGGTGGGGCGCCAGGGCGCGCGCCCAAGGTTGCGGGGAGCTCAGCCCGAGCGCGGCTCGTCTGGGCTGGCGCGGCCCGTGGGGCCAGACTGGTCCCCGGCGGCAGGGGTGGCATCTGGGCCCCCGCCTTCTATGGAGCTCTCGCTGCCGGTGCTCTCACCGGACAGCAGGCGCGTCACCCGCAAGTCGGCCTGCAGGCTTCGCACGTCGTTGCCGAAGCTGAGCTCGCCCAGGTCGTTAATGAGCTGCGACAGCTCGGCCTTCACGTCGGAGGAGCTACCCAGCAGCAACGGCGGGGGCCCCGCCCCGGGTCCCAACGAGACCCCGCTGTCCCCCAGCGCCTCCTCCCGGCCACTCTCCAACGTGTCCAGCAAGTCCCCACATTCGAAGTGCATGGCCACCACCAGCGCCCGCTGCGCGTCGGCCTCTTCCTCGGCCGGATCTCTCTCCCTGGCACGATCTGCTTCCTCCTCTTCCTCCTCCTCCAAGCAGCTCTCGGTGTGCTCCTCTTCCTCTTCTTCCTGCAGCTCCTCCTCCTGCTGTTCACCGACCAGGTCCTCCGTGATGGAGCCGAGTTTGGGCGCGCTGCGGCTGCGCTCCACCGGCGGCTTGTAGCAGCAAGGTCCGTGCAGGAGCAGCTTGCGCAGCGGCACTAGCGGGATGGTGTGCGCGCCCACCAGCTCCTGCTGCTGGTGACGCGCGTCGTCCCGCCGCTTGAGCCGTTTAAATTCCGCCAGGGCATTGGCCGACGTTTGGTAGAGCAGCAGGGCCATGGCCTGCGCCTTCTCGGGCTTGGACACCAGCACGGCGTGGCAGCGCAGCATTACCGCCTTGTGCTTGAGCTCGTGCCGGTACACCCAGGCGAAGACCTTAGGCAGCCGCGCGTCCGCCACGCAGTAGGTGACGCGGTGCAGCAGGTAGAGGTGGCCCGGGCGGCGCAACGCGCGCTCCTCGGCGTGCACCATGCGGATGCCCTGCGCGCTCACAGTCAGCTTCATCTTGGTGCCCTGACGGCCCGCCTCGCTCTTGCTCCAGATCTTGCCCACCGCGAGGTCGGTGCAGCCGTCGCCGCGCGCCTGGATGGTGGTGGCGTTGCCCAGGTAGAGCACCGTGTAAGTGGGGTCCTCGCTGGTGATGTGCAGCTTCTTGCGCTTGGAGCGGAACATGCTGCCCACCCGGCTGAGCGCGCCTTCGGGGCACGCCCGCGCCAACGAGCTGAGGGCCGAGTAGTGCAGGCTCACCGCGTAGCCCTTGGGCTTGGACGCCTGCCTTGGCGGCGCCTCGGCGAGCAGCTCGAACTTGTGCTTCTTCCACGGCAGCATCTCCGGGAGGGCGCCCCCGCGCAGCTGGGCGGCGGCGGCCGAGCGCGGAGGGCGAGCCCAGCTGAGCCGCCCGCCTAGGCCAGGCTCGGCCCCGGGCAAGACCGAAAATTAAAGCTCCGCTGGGAGTGGTCCAGTCGTAGGGGTTGGGGGCGGGGTAAGGGTGTAGTGCTAGAGAGCCCTGCAGGGGCCAAGGGCAGAATTTTTTTTTTTTTTTAAAGGAAGAAAATATTCAGCTGCGAGTGTGGAAAGACGCACACTGGATTTACCCTAGCTTGGGCAAAGTCGGCGGCAGTCTTAGGCAAGGAAAATGAGAAAAAGACCGAATGAGAGTGAGACGGAAAATAGGAGAGGGGGGAGAGAGAGAGAGAGAGAGAGAGAGAGAGAGAGATGCGCGCCTGCAAATAAATAGAGGGACCCCAAGCAAAAGCAGCCGAGATGGCGAGACTAACGCAGAAACTCCTCGGCGAGGGTGGAAAGGGCCCCTCTCACACACAGTTCCCAAGGCTGGGGCCAGAAACC
This sequence comes from Murina feae, assembly GCA_004026665.1. Taxonomy (NCBI): domain Eukaryota; kingdom Metazoa; phylum Chordata; class Mammalia; order Chiroptera; family Vespertilionidae; genus Murina; species Murina feae. The sequence continues at coordinate 75,702 of PVJC01000421.1, forward strand.
TCGGAAACTCAGCGGCGAGTAAGGCCAGGGGCCGGTGCTCCCCACCCCACGGGGTGCCGGAGGCAGACCGCCCCTCCGCGGGGCTGGTCCCGGAGTCGGCTGCTGGCCCGCGCTGCAGTCCGATGGAGGGTCCGGCTGGCCGCGGCGGCCCCGGCGCAGCAGTCCGGGCTCGGCTCACTGCATCTTGGCTCCAACCGGGCGCGGGGGTTCGGGCTCGGCCGGCTCACCGTCCGGGCTGGCTCGGCCGGGGCAGCGCGGGGCTCCACAGGCGGGGCGCGCGCATGGTCGGCTCCGGGGACGGTCGCTACCTCATTTCTTCCCTCCGGGGGTGTCCAGCTCTGCTCCCGGTCCCCCCTCGGTCTGCTACCCGCCTCTGCAGCGCGAGCCCTCGGGTGCTGGGAGCGCTGGCCGGCTCGCCAGCCTCACATCCTTGCCGTCCGAGAGGAAGACCTCGGGTAAATATAGGCCGGCGCAAACCATTTGCCGAGCGGGGACAGGGGAGGAGCGGGGAAGACTCTCCGTTTCGGTCTCCGACGCCCTGCGGGTTCCTGGGCTCTTAAAGGGACCTGGTTGCAGTCCTTGGTCGAGGGAACGGGGAGACCAGTCTAATCCAGCAATTACGCCCCAAATTTACCAGCGTCTCTTTTATCTGCAGGTAGCGCCAAGACCGAGGTTACCCCTCAGGAAAAAGCAACTTGATTTCTGACGCTCCACCCCCAGGATGAATTGCAACTCACTGAATAAATGTCTCCATCGAAACTTGAGGAGGTGGTAGAAGGTGGGATTTTATACTATAACCTACTATGCAGGAAGGTTGGGGTAAAGAGTGCTTCTTTCATTACATGGCAGCCGAGGATGACTGGGTGCTGTTTAATATTTTTTTTCCAGAATTTTATTCCACTAAAGAAAATAGAGAGGGGCAAAGAAAACACCAAGACTCATTTTGCACTGTGTTGGAGCCTTTCTCCACAGGTAATAGTGAGATGATTGGAGTGAACAATATAGTATATCGTCTATAAATAAGGTGTTACCTGCTCCTAACCCCCAGCAGCGCCCCCTGCTGCTGTCATGTTTCAGAGTATCTGTTTTCTGAGATATACACAGTTTCCAAGAAATGCTTACTTGTGATCAGAGCTCAGTTTACTTTGACAAGCCAGTCATTCTATTTTATGGCATCATTGATCCACAGTTTGGATGAGAATTCCCAGTAAAAATTCAAATGACGTTTTTATCGGAGTGGCAAATAATGCCAGGCCACTGGGAATGATAATCACATGAATCATGCTTTTCTTATGTGCCAACTAGACAATGCAACTTTAATCATCTGACCAGCTTGACCTTTGGCTAGTAACTCATTTCTGGGCCTTTGACACAACCTGCTTGCCTCTATGATCTTCTCAAAGAAAAAAAAAAAACAACACAAAAACTTCTGGCTGGAATGTGTGGTGTACACCCAGGCGATCCTGCGTCAAACTTCCCAATTCCTCCTAAAGGAGGACAGAGCAATATCCACTCCAAGGGCCCAGTCCACCAGGGGATTGTGGGTGTCTCTGGCTTCTGTGCCAGATTTCAGAACCACATAGCGCTCCTGGAGAGTCCTGGCCTTCTACCTTCGCTAACGTTTAACCTTTTTTTTTTTTTTAACTCTAATTCCGTTTTCTCAGAGTCACTGGTGTTGAGTTTCAATTTAACTAACTTCGGAGTACCTTTTGGTGCCAGTCCCTGGCCTAGTTCCTCACAGACCCAACTCCTGTCTCCAAGAAGCTCCCAGTCCAACGAAGGATCTAATGTCCACTCAACTCTGGGTTTGTAGATTCTGTGAGAGCACGCGGTGACCCCAGCGCCTGGTACAAATAGGCACTGCTTAATTGTTGAATTAATAAATGAGACATGCGTGTGAATAAGAAGACAGAGTTGGGCCCTAAGAAAGACCCAACACTGGAAGAAAAGCTTCGTTACGACCAGGAGAATCAGAGAAGGCTCCACAGAGGTGGTAACGTATGAAGGATGAAGAGGATTTCTTCATGCAGGTAAGAATTAAAGGGCTTCGGGGGTATAAATGACAGCAAAATATAGAACGTGAAAATGCATATACATGTGCAGATTAGGGCGGAGTTTTAACTATTGTAACCGTGAAAGAAGATTTCCTGATCAAAGAAGAAACTCTCTTGATCATGCTTTTTGGGCCCTCCTTGTCTCTTTGGGAAGGAATGGCTGACTGGCCCCAGGCTGTCATTAGACCAGACCTGTGAAGGCTTACTGTTCAGTAGCTCCGATGGGTTAATTGGAGGGGTACCAGAGATGATGTGGGAATGAGATGGTTAGGATTGTAATAAGCCATTTAAGCCAAAATTCATTCATTCTTTGGCTCAAATTTCCAGAATATCTTGCAGTGACCATGACATAGGCACTCCAAACAAACACTTCCATTTGAAACACACCAACTTAACCTTTAACTGGTCTGTGTTCTTGAAGTCTAAACTCTACAAAAGTAGATGTCACATTCAAGCAGTTAACATTTCCAAACTGCTTAGAGATCCAAGGGTCAGAAGGGTTTGGGAGGAGGGTGTGGGGCAGATGGTGGGAGTTAAGGTTGGCCTCGGCATCTGCGAGGGGTACCACCATTGGCTTCATGCAGTGGCAGGGAAACCAGTGGCAAGAAGTTTCCATTGGCAGGCCAGGCTTTCCAGCAGCAGCCAGAGGGTCAGTCCCAGGCACACAGGCAAATAGACCGACAGAACTGCTCCTGTGACTGGTCTCTGGCACACCTGGATTACCTTCCTTTTTTTAATTCTTTTTAATGGGCCATAAATGACTCTCTTCATAAGAGTCATTTAATATTTTTATTGATTTTTAGAGAGAGAGGAAGAAGAGGGAGCGAGAAACATCAATCAGCTGCTTCCTACACCACCCTACCACCAGGGACTGAGCCTGCACATGGGCATGTGCCCTGACCGGGAATCGAACTGGCAACCTTTCGGTGCATGGGACAACACCCAAGCAATGAGCCACACCAGTCAGGGCTGGACTACCTTCTTAATAAGCTTGTTTTCAATCTTGGGAGGACAGAAAGGTTCAAGACAAACGGGAACACTCCTGTGTGTGCGTCATGCTCTGTGCCAGGAGGAGGACCAAGCCGTCTCTTAGGAGCCTGGGCCAGCCTCTGGGGCCCACCTCACCTTCTGGAGAAGCTGGCCACCCTTCAGAAAGCACAAGTCACAAGTGCAGCTTTAATTTGTTGAGAACGCTGGTGGTGCCCTCTCTGCGCCCACACCACAGATCTGAGACACAGGGCGTTTCCAGAACAGAACTTCAGCAAAGTCAGTTGGAGAAGCCATCCAACACCCCACTGGAGGGCAGACTGCACTTTTTTTGTTATGGCACTGCCCCATCTACTGGTGCCAGGCAGAAGTACCACTTGGTGAGATGGTTTCTCATAGAACCGGATAAGCCAGTGGTTGAATCAACACACAACCAAGTCACAGCTGGAAAGCCACCTGGCTTCTACCTTGACATCTGAGAGTCCGCCTTTCAGCTCACAGCAAGCTTTCAGGCTGGCTTTCTCCCGCCTCATATCTTGCATAATGCTCCTCCCTTCGGCCCCCTTGCCTAACATTCTACTGAATGAACATTGGCTTCAGAGACAACAAATGATGAATCTGGAATCTTCAAAGTCATTCAACAAATATTTGTTGAGAGTCTATTGAGGGTGTGACATAGTTGCTGGGGATATTCCATTAAAGACGACAGACAGGGATTAGCCCTAATGGGAGTTATAGCCTATGGGGAGGCAGAAAATAAACAAACAAATAACTAGTAAGACATCAGCTAGCAATAAGTCTCTGAAGAAAAGAAAGCGGTGTTAGGGAATGGAAGGGGCTGGTTTAGACAGTGTGGCCAGGAAAGACATCTCTGGGTAGGGACCTGAACAAGATGGAGCCAGCCATGCAAAGATGGGGGCGGGATGATGACATTCCATCTTGCGCTGGCAAATATGATAGCCACATGAGGGTAATGAGCACTTGAAATGCAGTTGGTCCAAACTGAGATGTGAAGCAAATATGAAACATACACTGAATTTTGAAGCATTAGTAAGACAAAAGATGATGTGAAAATAGCTCAACAATTTCATAGTAATTGTATATTGAATAATATTTTGGCTATGTTAAGTTAAAGAGAATATGTTATTAAGATTAATTTTGTCTGTTTCCTTGTACCTCTTTAATGTGGGAACTAGAACATTTACAACTATATATGGACAGCATTGTGTTAGGCAAAGGGCATAGCTAATATGAAGGCTGCAAGGTGGAAATAAGGTTAGCCAGTTCAAAACTGAGTTCCAGCTTCAAACATCCCATGTGTAATCCCAGCCTTTCACTCTGTCAGCCCTCTTAATTCCTGACTCTTATCACATGAGTTCTTCAACCTCAAGACCTCCGGGATCTACATCAACATTCCACACAGAGTGGACTCACCCCCACTAGCTGCATCAGAATTTGCTGGCCCAGTTCCTGGATCCCACCCATAAATCAAAATCTCTGCTTAAACTCCTCGGGTGACTAAAAACATACTAAAGTTTGGGGAGACCTTTATTTCTTTTAGTATCAACTCCTCCCCAACCTCTTTCCTTCTGCTCCTCCCCATCCAAGACCTTCCAGATGAGCCCTGGGCCCACAGTTTCTGTCCACCATAACCACCCAGCAGAGCCCCAACCCTGGACCAGTACCATAGTCCATATGCTCTGCTTCTGGAGCTGGACTGCTGAGTAGAATCGCTCAGATAGTCTACCCTTGACATATTGTGACCTCTCCTATGGTAAGCAGAATAATCCCCCCCCCCCAAAAAAAAGATGTATCTGTCCTAATCCCCAGAGTATGGGGGAAGGGGAAGGAGATTGTAGATGAAATTAAGGTTGCTAACTAGCAGACCTTAAAATAGTGGAAGGACCCCCAATTATCCAAGTAGGCCAATGAAATCACCAGTCTCCTTCAAAGTGGAAGTGCAAACCTCAAAAACATCAAGTGAAATGAAAGAAGCCAAACACAAAGATCATGTATTGTAGTAGGCTGTCTATGTGAACTGTCCAAGTAGGTGAATCCATAATGACAGAACCAAGACTGGTGGTTGCCGGGGGCTGGAGGGAGGGAAGAATGGGGGAAAACTACTTAATGAATATGATTTTCCTTTTGGAATGATGAAAATGTTTTGGAGCTAGATGTAGTGATTGCACAACATTGTGAATATACTAAATATCAATTAATGGTTCACTTTAAGTGATTAATTTTATTTATGCATCTCATCATAATTTTTTTTATTGAAAGAAGGCAGGAGAGTGTCAAAGTGATGCAATATGAGGTCTCCACCTCCCTTGCTGGTTTTGAAGATGGAGGGAGGGGGCAACAAGCCAAAGAATGCAGGCAACCTCTAGATACTGGGAAAGGCAAGGATTAACTCTCCCCTAGAACTTCCAGAAAGGATACCCTAAGACACCTTGATTCTAGCCCTGCAAGACCCATGTTGGACTCCTAACCTGCAGAATTGTAACTCTGTGTTGATTTAAGCCAAGTTTATGTTAATTTGTTACAGCAGCCATTTTCCTCTTATCCTGACTCCATTTCCTCTTCCACTCCCCTCAGTGAGTGCCCTGAATCCTCACGACTTTTCCAAAGCTTCCCACTGCCCATCAGAGCCAAGCAAGGGACTCGGTGTTTCCTTAAGAAAACTGAGGCAGTAGTGTAATGTTCACTGTGTGCTACCCCCTCCCTGAACCACATCCACACCCATTCTCACCTCTCTGCCCCCGCCTCGAGTCTCTCTTCCTTTGTACCTGTCCTCTCAAATCTATCCTTCAAACAACAAATTTGACAGTATACCTCTTTCTATTATGACAATTCAGTGGCTTCCCACCGATCACAGGTTATGGGCTCAACTTCTCATTACAACTCGTGAGGATTTTATGTCTGGCACCTGCCTCCTTCTTCTGTCTCATTCACCACTTCTCCCGGCCTTGGGATTTCTGCTCCAGTGAGGAAGAATGGCCTGTGCTTCTGACCATGCTCATGAGACCGTTTCTTGTCTTCCAGCCCTTCTTCAGTGGTTCTGTCTCACTGGAATGACCTTCTTCTGCCACTTCTCCAGGCTGAACCCTACTCATCTTTGAAGAGCCACCTCCGGTACCACCTTCCCCAGAAGAGTGCTTGCCTCCCTAACTTCTTCTCCACCCTCCCCTGTGGGTACCTGTACTTCTGCTCTTGTCTTGCTGATGTTATCTTTAACTGCCTGCCTCCCTCACTGAACTGTGAGCTCCTTTAGCAAAGTGACCCTATGTAATTCACCCTTCTGCCCCAGCTACTAGCACCAATGCCTCCCTAGTCAGTATACCATAAATGTTTATGGAATGAACAGTAGCCGTGTGTTTATTTTCACAGCAATCAGACTATCATGAACACAGATTGTCAGAACTGAAGGAAGCCTTCCAGACAGCCTATCTCTTCAAACAACTCCTCCCCCCAGGTTTTACAGATGAGGGTCATGTCAAAACAAGAGTAGGACCCATGTAGCCTGAATCTAAATTCAGGGCACTTTTCTTCAGCTAAACATAAAGCCAGAGGCTTTTAAACACATAAATTTGAAGAACAAACATTCTACACTCTCTCCCTTTCTATGAAGGGCTATGTTTTGGGGGCTTGTGAGTTCATTGGGTGGACTGGACGAGAACAGCCCTCATCAACCAAACGTCCTTCTCCCTGTGACCTGACTGAGCTGTCACTCTCTGGGCCCTTAATCAAAAGTCCCCTTGTTGCTGGTTCTCACTGCCACCGAAGAGGTTAGAGCACGGCTGTCAAGCTCGCAGGCCGCATGCAGCCCCCAACGAATATTTTTGCGGCCCAGCCAATATAACAGTACGTAAGAAATGTTTTACTAAACATTTTGTAACTTAATTTTTACAGTATCCTGTTATATATATATTTATTAATGAGCTACAATGTTCGCTAATGACTGATGACTGTCATCGGGTTGCATTCATTTCCCTTACACTCCTCACGTGCAAGCACACCATTTCTCTCCACTAATACTAGCAGCGAATGTTTTAGCAGCCGATTTCCACGTCATTAGTTTTGTAGACTTGCTTGGTGAAGCTTTTGTTTTTTTGTAGCACACATGAACTTAAACTTTGTTTATTTGGCCTGTGCTGGCCTTTGAGTTTGACATGCTTGGGTTAGAGTCTAGCATGGCTGTCATGGTCATGCCCAGACTTTGGTCCCTCTCGTGGTCAATATCATGCTCAGGTTCATGAGAGTCTGGTGGCCCGTTGGGTTCCTCTGCTCTGCCTAGTAACCCTTGACCTCTCTGGGGTTTTAACTTCAAAAACAGTACAAATTGTAGCAGTTCTCATTTTTCGGGAAATGGTATAAAGAAGTACCAGTGAAATTACATGTGCATGGTAAGTACTTGGAGGTTTTCAAATTGAGAGTAGAGAGGATGTTATGCAACCTATGTTTTCGTTTGTCTTTTGTTTTTGAATTCCCCTGGGCATGTGGGCCTGGCACATCATTTAGGCAGGCTATGAAAATGAGCTTTTCAATCACAAATTTTTACTATACTGGCCTCTCCCCACTGAGTCATGGGGTTATGCACATAGTCTCACCCTTAAGGAGGTTATAATCCAACTAGAGGCTTCGTGCACCTTGAAAGGAACTGTGGGGCACAAGGCTGGGGTAGCACAGCAGCGGGTCTCGGCCCATCTTCCACACTCCCACCCGGCCTTTCCCACCATGGCCCTGGTACCCAGTCTGCCAGCAACCCCGCTCCCGCTGCCCCCACTCCCATGCACCAACAGCAGCAGCCCCGCTCGCATCTACTGACGGAGTGATTGGGGCCAGTGCCAGCAGCAGGTGCAAGTGGGACCAGCACTATCAGCAGATGCAAGCAGTGGCTGCTGCCCTGATTGCCCCTTAGGGGCAGGGGGAGGTAGAGAAGCTCTCAGGGATAATTGGGGCCAGCAACTGCTGCTCATACCTGCTCATGGTGCCGAGAAATTGGGACCAGCTCTGGGCACCAGCAGCAGGTGCAAATGGCAGCTCCAGCACCAGCTGTGGGTGTGACCAGGTCTATGCCAGCAGCAGGTGCAAGTGCCAGGTGGACCATGGTGTGGGAGCAAAGAATTTTCAGTAACCACCAGAGGCTCACCCAGGTGACCTGCCTTGGTCTGCTGCCCCTGCTCACCTGCTCCACCATTGTGCTGCAGTTGATGCCTGCCATGTTTAGAGCACGCCCTTTCCCCACCCCCCACCCCCAGTGATCAGCACACATCATAGCAACCAGTTGTTTGGTTGTTCCAATTGTTCTACCATTAGGTCTACTTGCATATTAGCCTTTTATCATATAGGATACTCACTGATTCAGAGTGGACTCAAGGTGGTATGTTAGGTATGCTACAGGGGATGAAACATAGATGCAACAAAGTCTGGTCTGTGATAATGAAGTCTGAGTTATCACAGGTCACTCTGGGGGTTTAAAGGGGAAAATAACTCCTAGTCAAACAGGGAAGAGATGAGGTTCTCATCAAGGAGATGGGCTTCATGCTTCATTGAAGGAGAAGCAGGTTGCAATGGACAGCAACAGAAGCAAGAAGACCAGAAGGAGAAAATGGCTATTACTGAAAGTTTATGATTATGGCAAAAGCAGGGAACTCAAGCATGTGGAGCACCTATTATGAGTCTGACACTGTGCTAAGTGCTTCGGAGACAGCTGGATGTTTCATCCTCACAAGAGTGTTGTGAGGTCCAATGTAGTCTCTTCATTTCACAGAGGCAATGGACTGAGTTTGGGAGAATTACAAAACTTGCCCAAGGTCTCCAAAACCTAAGTTCTTTGTGTTGGAGTCAGGTTGGGGCCTGACGCACAAGGGCCTTGAATAGCAGGTGGAGGTGTCTCTTGAACTGTGATTAGTCACTGTAGGCATCTGGGCAGGGATGTGCCATGATCAGAACCAGCGCCCAGACATGCACATCCCAGCCTGACTCACTGAGGGTCTCAGAGCAAGATGCTGCCCCTCTCTGGGCCCTCACCTTCTGGTTTGTGGGCTGAGCAATTTCCCTCCAGTTCTAAGATCCTAGGAGGCTGTTCTGGTTTCCTAGGGCTGCCATAACAAATTACCATAAACAGGGTGGCTTAAGAAAACAGAATTTTATTCCTCACAATTCTGAAAGCTGGAAGAAAGCAGCATGTTTCCTTGTCTCTTCTTAGCTTCTGGTGGTTGCCTGCAATCCTTGACTTGTAGACATATCACTCTAATCTCCGTCTCCATCTTCACATGATGTTCCCCCCGTGCCTTCTTCGCTTGTGTCCAAAATTGTATCTTCTTATAAGGATACCTATCATTGCATTATGGCCCACTGTAATTCCATCTGACCGCACCTTCACTTGGTTACATCGGCACATCGGCAAAAAAAATTTCCAAATAAGATCACATCCGTGAGTACCTGGGGTTAGGACTGGAACTTATCTTTTCGAGAGACATGATACAACTCAAAACAGAAGCCATAACAAAAAATTTGAATGAGTGAGAGAGGAACAATAGACAAGTCAGATGTCTACAAACTCCAGAGGTCACCATGTGGCCCATGACTTCAGAGATTTTCTCACCAGGACCCTTGCTTGCCATGAAGCCATGTGGTCCCTCCTTTCACAGCTGCTTACAAGGAATATTTGCCACCTGAATAAGGCCCAGGCAGAAATGCAAAGGCGTGCGTAGGAAGTCAAGAGCAGTGAAATCATGAGCTTTGCAAGTGAGCCTTCTCATCAGTGCCACCAGAAGCAATGGCCAGTAAAGAAGGACCAGAGTGGCATGTCCCCTCTGAAGGCACAAGGAGGAGAAATCACTATCCCTGCATGGTTAGCTGTGATATAGAAACCTTGGATCATAACATTTCCATTTATAATGACATTATTGTAACTAATAATGATTGAATTTGCTAGATAGTAGTTCACAGTGCCCTCAACCCTCACATGACAAAGAGGGCAGGATGGAATCTTCTCCCCAATTTACATGAAGATATTGCCTTACTATTGCCAGTCCAGGCCCCCTTTCTGAAACCATCATTGTTCCTGTTACTTCAGATTTAGAGTTAAGGAGTCTGTTAACCACCTTAATGGTCCTGTATTCCAATATCCACTTTGAAGCATGAACTTGCTTTAGAACATACTGACACTTGATTAACTAGCCATTGCTTTGAATAACTCTGGTGGCAGGGAGCTTACTACCTTACAAAGCTGTCTATTCCATCTTTGAACCACTCAAATAAATTGAACCTAAAATTGTGAGTCTGTAGTTTCTCCCCATTTGTCTAGTTCTGCTTGCCTTGTCTCTACTCAGAACACTCTTCTCTCCCTTCTCTATCACAGTCTTCATATAAATAAAAATTGGCCTCCACATACTCTGAGAATCCCCTTCTGAGTTTAGACAGACTTTCTTTTCTTTTCTTAATATTAAAAATATTTTTTATTGGTTTCAGGGAGAGAGTGCTAGATAGAAACATCAATGATGAGAGAGAGTCATTGATCGGCTGACTCTTGTAGCCCCATACTGGGAATTGAGCCCCCAACCTAGGCATAAGCCCTGACTGGGAATCAAACCGTGACCTCCTGGTTCATAGGTGGACACTCAACCACTGAGCCACTGGGTTACACTTTCTTCACCTTTCCTTATTCCCTCACCATCCAAGTTGACATACTAACACTTATTAATAAATTCGCTAGAGTAATTTAAACGGAGGGGTCACATTTAGAGACAAAAATAAATAAAATTTCAGTGGTCAGAAGGCCTTTTTGGTGGAGTAGGGGCTAATTGGTGTATAGTTCATGGATCCACCACTGACCTGAGTACTTAACCTTGGAGGAGTCCCTCTGTCGGGCAAATGACCCCTAAACTGTGAGTTCTTGGTGAGTGGATGGGGGGGGGGAGGGAAGCAGACAGATTGCCTGATACTGCCTCGAGGCTTATTATTAGTAATAAATCAGTGAAAGTGAATGAAAGAAACCTGGTGTTTTCTATCTGCAGATTTTAGAGTTGATGATTATTAATTCTACTTCCAGCTTTCTTTATTTTGTTTTATTTTGCTTAACTTTACTGGGTCTTAAAATTTACAACTAAAAGTTCAGAACTATAATAGTGCCCTTTCCCACTTGATTGTTGTGAGGGGAAAAGTAATTGCAAAATCATCTCTAATAAAAGACCCTAGATATTCCACATACAACTATCTGAATTGGACAGGGGGAGAGGAGGATTCATAGGTTCAAATATGGTGTGCACAGGATCTTGTAGCCTATACCACCAAAGCAAGAGGTCCTTTACACTTTTCATTGCACACACAATGACTGCATAAGCAGGCAATCAATGTTTGATTGAAGTCACTCAATGATTTATAATCCTATCTAATAAAAGAGTAATATGCAAATTAGGTGTCACTCCATCCCAAATATGGCTGCCCCCATGGCCACAAGATGGCCACCCCCATAGCCACAAGATGGGGGTGCCCATAGCCATATCCTATCTAATAAAAGAGTAATATGCAAATTAGGCATCACTCTTCACAAATATGGCTGCCCCAATAGCCACAAGATGGCAGTGCCCAGTCTGGCTCAGCCCCGCCACTGAAGTGGTCAGGCCTGTTAGCCAGGCAGGTAGCAGAGGAGACAGGGGGCCCAAGGGTGGAACAGGCGATCAGAGGGGGCTGGGGGTACCCTGCCCAGGCCAGAGGCCTTCACCAGAGGCCTCAGGCAGGGGCAAGGGTAGAGCCGATGATCGGAGAGGTATGAGGGTGCCCTACCCTGGCATAAGGCCTGGGCCAGAGACCTCGGGCCTGGGCAGGGGCAAGGCCAGAAATCGCAGGGGCTTGAGCTCCGCAGAGCCAGCGATTGGAGGAGCAGGGGCAGAGTTTGCGATCACAAGGGTCTGGACAGGGTTGGAACCAGCAATGCAGGAGCCTGGAGGTCCCCTGCCCAGGCCTGCAGCCTTGGCCAGAGGCTGCCAGTGGGGCAAGTGCAGAGCCAGTGATGGCAGGGGGCAGGATCAGAGCTGGTGATCACAGAGGCCTGGGCTCTATGAAGCCAGCGATCAGAGGGGTTTGGGGGTCTTCTGTCCAGGCCTGAAGCCTCAGCCAGAGCTTACAGGCCTGGGCAGGGGTGGAGCTGGTGATTGGAGTGAACTAGAGGAAACACCTTTTCTGACCACTCATTGGCTAAGCTCCCTGTATGCCACTGGTAATATTCTTAATAACTTGGGTAATAAGAATCCTTAAAGGCGATCAAGGGTTTTTCCACCACACTCCTGGAGAAAAAAATTAAGGTCCTCTGCTGGAGGGCTAAGAAATGTCATATCCTTCCCTAGCCAGTCTGGGTCAGTGCATAATGTCTCAGCCTGCTGACTGCAGGGTCTGAGTTCAATTCTGACCAAGGGCATGTACCTAGGTTGCAGGCCAGGGCCAGGGCCCATGTCAGGGCATATGCAGGAGGCAACCAATCAAAATGTTCCTCTCACTTTGATGTTTCTCTCTGTTTTTCCCTTTTCTTCCACATTCTCTAAATATCAATGGAAACATATCCTCAGGTGAGGATAAAAAAAAGAAAGAAAGAAATATCATATCCTATGAAAGACACATCTTGAAAATGCCTGAAGAAAGTTGTCATTTTTTCATGGTGAAGGGACTGGAGTCCATGTTGATGAAAACACCTTGGTGGCTGCGGTGACTGGCAGTGGCTGCAGCAGCGGGGTGAGGGGGCTGGTGGCTTACCCTGATTAGCCTGGTTGCCTCCCACAAAGGGAGACCAGACTGCGGCTTAGGCCCGCTCCCCAAGGGGAGCAGGGAGTGGGCCTAAGCTGTCAGTAGGACACTCCCTGATGGCTCCCAGTATGTGAGAGGGGGCAGGCTGGGATGAGGAACACCCCCCCATGCACAAATTTCATGCACCAAGCCCCTAGTCATAAATAAAGGGCTGCTGAATGATTGAAACTCACTAATGTGTGAGAATTCACTCATTTCCAAAAGGGATAAGTGCAGAATGACAGATAATCAAAGGGAGTTTCCTTACTGATTCAGTGGCTCTGCAGAGACTGCCAGACTTCTATTTTCACAACTCTCAGCCTTGTGCAAACTGCTTTAATGTCCTTTGGAAGAGAGTGGGCGAAGGGAGGGGTAGGGCTGCAATCTTGCCTTGGAACAATTTGTCTGCCACTGACACATTTTTGGCCAAAGGGTGAAAAGAAAAACAAAAACCCCACCCATTGTATAGAGCCCAGGGGCACAACAGTGTGGACTTGGAGTAGAATGTTACTTCTAGGTGTGTTCTTGGTGTGGGTTTCGGGGCTTGTAACTACGTTGGTTTAGCCACAGTAAGTCAAGCATTAGGCAACATCACAAAAAATGAGCCCTCTCTGTGCTGCTGTTTGGAAGCTGGTAGGAGGCTTCCAATCCTGAAATCAATGCAACTGCCTTCAGGGATCAGCTGTTTAGAGAATTCTGGCTTCAGCGGGATGGATCAGCTATGTGGGGCTGGGGCGGATCTGCCAGTCTTCCAGACACAAGCCAGATGGATGAGCATTTCCATTGTCGTGACAAAGTGAGAAGGAGAGTTTAGCTGGGTTGTGTTGTTTCCTGAAGTGTGTAGGTGGAATGACTTCTACAGCTGGAAGGCAGGGACCTAGGCTGACTCATCTTTGCGATTCCCTCATTTGGGCAGCAGCCAGCACCTTGCTCCACCCTTCACCATCACCATTATCACTCCTCCCTCATTCTCACTTCGTTCTGTTGAATATGGATCCCATGATCTTAGCTCATCAGCACCTCAATTCTCTTCCTCCTTGCTCTTATCAATGAACTGGCATCATAATCCCTCAACCCGGGTCAATTATACATCTGGATTCTCACCTGCATCATCTGGTTGTTGGGGAAAATTTTGTTCAGCTATGAAAATTGGTACCCCCACAAGCTACTAACAATGACCTGGCATCGTTATCTCATCAGCTACTGCTGCAGGACAGAGACTGTTTGCCCCATTCACCAGATAAGGTAACAGGCTCAGTTTGTTCTTTTTCAATGGCAGACTTGGGGAACACCTTGGGGAATTATTTATTTATGCCTTACTTATTTGTCAGTTAAGAATAGTTGCAGCTACCCTAGCCAGTTTGCTCAGTGGTTATAGTTGGCCCACAAACCAAAGGGTCCGGGGTTTGATTCCAGTCAGGGGCACATACCTCAGTTGCTAGCTCTATCCCTGGGCCCCGGGGAGCATGCGGGAGGCAACCAATGGATGTGTTTCTCTCACATTGATGCGGGTGTCTCTTTTTCCCTCTCCCTTCCATACTCTCTACAATCAATGGGAAAAAAATCTCAGGTGAGGTTGGAAAAAAAAAATAGTTGTTGCTATCTTTTTAAAATATGTTTTTACTGATTTCAGAGAGAGGAAAGGAGAGGGAGAGATAGAAACATCAATAATGAAATGCCTCCTGCATGCCCCATACTGGGGATCGAGCCTGCAACTGAGAATCAAACCATAACCTCCAGGTTCAAAGGTTGATGGTCAACCACTGAGCCATGCTGCCAACAGGGCAACTTGTTGCTATTTTAATCTTACAATGTTAGTGTCTTTTGACTCCCCACTGGTCTTGATTAAATTATCACTGTATTTGGTCCAAATTTTTTGGAGCCCCTGAGAAGAATGAGCATAGAAACCCAAAATGTTTGCTTTTTCTCAATCTCTCAAGGTGACAAAATCTGGAAAAGAAGAGGGTGAAGTCCCAAGTTCCTGACTGAGTTCTAGGCGTGAGATGGCAGGTTACTTTATATCATCTCACTGTTAGTACTGTCATTGGAATGTGAAACCCATTGAAACTTACTTTATGAATTAGCTGTATCTTTAACTGCTGTGCTCCAAGAAAATGCCAATAACTGTCTGCTTCTTCTCTTCCGTGGATCTTTTCCATATTTTACTTCTGGAGATTAAGTTCACGTTTTTTGTTCGTTGCTTGTTTTTTAAGAGACACTGTTTCTGAGTTGAGAAATGGGAGAAACCATGTCCTGGTGCATTCCTTAGTGGATCTGTGAGCACTGCCTTCCAGTGGCCTTGACAGGAAAAGCAGAGATGGGTGGATGATATGGTCCCAGTTCTGCAGGCCCCCAGCTTTCTGTGACTGACCTCTAGCCAGTCCACTTCAAGCGTCTTCATCTGCAGCAGAAGGGAGTGGATTTACCTTGCTGTGGGCCATGGACTAGATCAGCAGCATTAGCACCACCTGGGGAGTTGGTTAGAAGTAGAGAGTCCTGGCCCCATCCCAGACCTTATTCATCAGAAGCTGCATGTTAGAGATTTCCAGGAGGATTCCTACGCACATTACAGTTTGAAAAGCACCAGGTCCTGAAAAACATGTTAACAACCCTCACCTGCCCCTTCCCCTGGAACATGTAAGGAAGTTGATGAGACTGGGGCTTGACTCCCACACGCATCCCGCGGGACCTGAGCGCGCGCTTCCTGCCCGAGCACAGTCACACGGAGGTGGTCCTCCCGGTCAACGAAATGCAGGCAAAATGCCCACGGGCTTCTCTCCCGACTTTTTATATTCCTAATACAGGGCATTACCGGTGAAGCGAGGAACAAAAGCTCCGGCCGTCTCATTGCTTTTACTTTAATTACAGGGAGGTTTTAATACAATTCTAAGTGGAACGATTAAGGTTGTGTTTGTTTCATGGTAGTTGACCCTTGAGCAAGGCTGGGGGAGAGGGGATATTAAGGACGTCGACCTCCCGCGGCGTGGAAACTTTATGTGAAATAAAGGGTTTAAGCCAGAGCCTGCTGGCGTTCCGGGCAACGTGGCCAAGCTCTGGAAACATGACTGCATGCATCCTTCCGTGCCGAACTCCCAGCCAGGTAGGGTGTTTTCCTCCCCAACTCGCAGCTCGGGAAGACCAAAGGGGAAAAAGCGCTTTCATTGCTCGGCCTCACAGCGGCGCGGCCACACCTTCGGGCATCCGCTGACAACAGAGCCCAGAGGCCACGCCGCCGCGCGCGGGGCTCAGATGCTCTTCCCTCGAGTCCCCGCCTTCTCCCGACGGAAACCGCCGGGGGGCGGGGCTAGTCCCACGAATGCAAGCGGCCCCGTTTTCTAGCTCTCCTCGTTCCTCGCGGACGCTAAAGAGCGACGCACCAATCTGGACGGTACCATTCTTTGCTTGTACTACCCTATCAAAATTCGAGCTATTGGAGGTAGCTATAGAAAATTAAGTTATCAAAAAAGTTTTATATTTTGGTTCTTTGGAAACAACCGGCTCTAAAGGAGATGGCAGTTTTGAGCAAGTTCTTTTTCGTTGTTGTTCAACGCGAGCCTTGACTGCTTGGGCTCATGACGTCACTTCCGGGATCAAGCGCTGGAATACCGGAAAACGTGCGCGCAGGGCGGAGGAAGTTCGCTGGGCTGGGGTGTTGCCATGGGCCGGAGGAAAGCTCCAGGTTCTGGGCCCCTCGGCCGGGCGCTTATCCGGCATCAGACGCAGCGGAGCCGTCGGCACCGGCACGACGACTCCTGGGTAAGCCAGGGCCACTTGTCCTCTCTCGCAGCCCCTCTGCCTGGTTACGCGAGTGTGAATGCTGCGAGTGCTTGGGCCCGAGATCACGGCACTTTCCTAGAAGCGACGTCTAAGTGGGGTTTTCAGGGATGAGTGTGAATTTCGGCCCCGCTGGTCCTCCTCCTAGGAGGGACAGAGCACACAAAAAAAGTAATCTAATGAGGCTGGAGTAGAAGTTTTGGAGGGTCTTAATGCCAGAATAATAGCCTTATAAGCCATGGGAACTTTGGAAGTTATGAGCAGGAAAAACACAGACACGACGTCTTTTAAGTATTAATTTGTTCAAAGGTTTGACCCTTTAAACGTGGCTGGTTGCTACTAGAAATACAGCCTCTCTCTCATTCCTGCTTCGTCCTCCATTATTTCCTAGTAATGTCGCTCAAAGAGGAAGAGTTCCTCTCCGAACGTGGCCGGCCTCATAGTTCCTTAGGCCTAGGAACAAGCACAGGTTTAAGACCTTTGAAAAATGGATCAAGTAGTTTGACTTGTGCTTGTTATTTTGACTATTCGTAACCCCAGGTATTTGAGACTCACCAAGTTCACAGTAAGAATTTGTGCTAACGTCACAGATGTCCCTGTTGCTAACCGCCCATGTGCCACTCTCACACCGTCTGATTTCTGTCTGTATAATTTGCAGAGTAAGCCGCATTATGGCTCATTCGTGTTCATCAGGTCAGAGTTACTGTGGACATTAGATCCTGGTAATTCCATAGGTTTTGAAGCAGCTTGTTGTTAATGTAGCTTTAGGAAGTGATGGGAGAATTGAATATAAATTCTAAAGAACTGGATAGTAATCCTTAGTCTGATTTTTACTGATTCTGTGACCTTGGGCAAACCTTTTCATCTTCAGTGTTTTTATTTATTCGTACCTGTACTGAGCATGTAGCTGGGATGGTGTTTATCAAACTCTGGGTTGTGTCTGGAAATCAGTTAAGTAGGTGGCAACCAAAGGTTTTGTTGTTTTTTTTTAAACCAACAAAGAATAATTCAAAATATAGAGTGTATTACATGTAGGAAGGTAACTTTGTTTTAGGATTCTCTTGTTTCCATTTTACTCTGATGATATATAATTGTGTCACTGTGTGGATCACAGCATTTGGGTCACAGTGTAAAACTTACTGTGGGTCTCCATCAAAAAATCTTGACTAACTGTGGCTGCCAGGACCGGAGAGTCTGTGTTCAGATTCCGTCTCTATCACTTATTAGTTGCAACTATAGATGATTTTTTTTTTTTTTTGGAGAGGGAGGGAGTGAGAGAGAGAGAGAAACATCAGTGATGAGAGAGAATCATTCATTGATGGGCTGCCTCCTGCACGCCCCCCACTGGGGATGGGGCTGCAATGTAACCGGGCTTATGCCCCCATCAGGAATCAAACCAGGACCTCCTGGTTCATAGGTTTGACTCAACCACCGAGCCCAAACTGGCCGGGCTAGGCAATGTATTTTTATCTATTTAAGCCTGTTTCCTCGTCACAGAAAATATAGCTACATTAAAAGATGTTGAAAATGAAATGAAATGGTGAATGGAAAGTGCCTATCATGAGGTAAGAAAATGCTCGTTTGAATGTTAGCCATTGTCAGTGTTGATGCTAAAGGTACTGATATCATGCTCAAGACCACAGAATAGTAGTTCCTTGGGGGAATAGAGTTCGTTTGGATGTCAAGAGCAGAAGAGAGTAACTGTTTTAACCCTGTTTTATTTATAGTTGCACACAAGTGAACTCAATGATGGCTATGACTGGGGTCGTCTTAATCTCCAGTCAGTGACTGAACAGAGCTCCCTTGATGACTTCCTTGCAACTGCAGAACTTGCAGGAACAGAGTTCGTAGCTGGTAAGTTGTTTATTGCTGAGTGCATATGACACTGGTCACATTTCCATCTTTGCTGATTAGATACAAGCAAATCTACCTGTAACTCTTTTTTCAGACCTTACTAAATTCATAAATGAGCTGTCTTTAATCCAAAGGCAGATATCCCAAAAGCATGGTGGGGTCCAGTTGTACTCAAGTTGTGAGTTACAGGATGTGCCACAGTTTGTTGTTGTTTTGTGGGGGGGTTTTGTACCCCAGTTTTAAAATTCAGCTCTGAAAAAACACTTCAGGCTATACAGTATCATGTTAAATTCAAGAAGTTCAATCTTTCCTAGGGGAAAAAAACAGTCAACATCAGGGCGGACAGTCCTAGTGTTTTCCAGAATGTTTTCGGATATCTTTGTCAGAAGCACAATTCTAGGCCTGCTCCTGTTAACTTAGGCAACTTGAATAGTATTTTAAAGTACTTGTCAACACATTATAGTGAATTTTTCTGTGCATGTAATTTGTTTTAGTCATTTCTCTCCCTGGTTTTTTAATATGTGTTTCTGAGCACTTAGAAAAGTACTTGTCACAGAGATAGAATTAGAAACTATTCCTGTTGCTCTTTTATTATTGTAAATGTTATTAAGTTGTTTAGCAAATTCCTTCATTTGTTCAGAATGCTTTTGTTACGTCTCAGCCTCTCTCAGGCATTGTACTGGCAACAATGTTGAATAAGACAAGTTTTGGTTCTATATATTTTATTTTAGGCACTATGAAGGAAGTCTGTAGCAGATATGTGGGGTCATAAAGATGGAGGTGCTGACAATTGAGTTAATCACCAGTGGCCAATAATCAATCATGCCTATGTGATGAAGCCTCCATAAAAACCGTTTAGAGTTTTGGCACCTCAAGTGAAGTTGTGGGACAGAACTCTTCTATCTCTGGAGTCTGACAGAATATAATGGAATTATAGGAAACCAGTTAGTGTTTGGAGAGTTGATTGTTGGTGTGGGAAAAACCCACATATTTGCTGTCAAAAGTGTTGGTAGTGCCCTGACGGGTTTGGCTCAATGGATAGAGCGTTGGCCTGTGAACTCAAGGGCCCGGGGTTGATTCCGGTCAAGGGCATGTGCCTTGGTTGCGGGCACATACCCAGTGGGGAGGCAGCTGATCAATGTTTCTCTCTCATCGATGTTTCTAACACTCTATCCCTCTCCCTTCCTCTCTGTAAAAAATCAATAAAATACATATTTTTTTAAAAAGTGTTGGTAGTAAACACAGTGCAGAGAGAGGTGCTGCATTGTTGTATGATTACTTGCAGCAGCACTCATAGCTTCACTGCTGAAATGAGAAGGAGAAAGAATAGTTGGCTTTACCTAAGGGTGGAGATTTGGAAGTGGGTGCAGGGAAGTAATGAATTTTGATGTTCAGTCAGAGTGGTTGAATGTATACCACGTGGCTTGAGCCAAATCGGGAAAGAAATTGGATGATGGACTGGAGAAAGAGGAAAGACTTGAAGGGCTAGAGGTATTTACAGTCGTTGGACATTGGGTGGGAGATCACCATTGGAAGGAGAAATTAAAAGAATTATTAAATATGTAGCTCGAGGGGTGTGTGTTTCGACTGCTTGCAAATGGTGCTTGGATTTGACTGTACTCTCGGTTACTAGATTGTGCAGCCCAAGGTGTTGGTGGTCTGAGGAGGGTAGCGGACTGTAGCCTTTGCTTAGAGGTCAATAGGAATGTTGTGGAAGATGTCTCGTTACCTTGCCCTGACATTTTGGTAGGAAGCTTAGCTGACTTCTAAGGAGACTGGGTGGCTGTGTGTGGTGAATTCGAGAGGCCTGGAGCAACTCCGGGGCGGCTGGAACAGAGGTGTCCTAGAACAGAGGTCTCTCTAACTCACACATGGACATGACATTTATTTGAATTTATAAATGATACTAATCCCGGGTGTTCATCATACATGTTTTATATACATTATAGTGTAGTAGTTCACCCTTTCAACTGGAGTGAGACTGCTGAATCTTTGGTTCCACACCATTCCCATTGGCTTACAATTTTTCTCCCTATATCAGCCGTCGGCAACTGGTGGTCCATGAGGTCTGAAAGGTTGGCGACCACTGCCTATATAAAATGAAGAGATTGGTTGTAGTAAATCTTCATAGTTTCTTCCCACTCTTAATGCATTTAGCATATGGAGTTTTCTAAAACTAATAAAAATACTTTCCTTTTTTGTAGAAAACTTCATTTGGAAATTATGATTTATCCACAGCTAGGGAATCTAAATTTTAAAAGCTTAAATTCTGTTTCAGATGCTCATTTTTATTTTTGAAGTAATGACCAATCTTCACTGTATTGCCTCTTAAGTAACAGTTCTTTTCTGTTCTATAAACAGAGAAGCTTAATATTAAGTTTGTGCTTCCTGAGGCTAAAACTGGACTGCTGTCTTTTGAGGAGAGCCAGAGAATTAAAAAGCTCCACGAGGAAAACAAACAGTTCTTGTGTATACCAAGGAGGTGAGTTGAACAAGAATGAAGGACATTCTGAGGCACAACATGGCCACTGAGTATAAAATTTTTATATGTTCACTCTTTTTCTGCTCTCTTTTCTCAGTCAGTTGCCATTATTAAATCCAAATCCCCTGTTTTATTTTGGTAACTCGTATGGAGTTTTTCCCCCTCTGTGATTGTTTCAGACCAAAGTGGGACAAAAAAACTAGCTCCGAAGAACTCAAACAGGCAGAAAAAGATAACTTTCTAGAATGGAGACGTCAGCTTGTCCGGTGAGTGTTAAGATTGTCTGAAGGTTTGCTTTGGATTCCGAGTCAGGCATTTTGATGTGATTGCATTGCTGTTTGCATTTTGAAAACTTGACTCTTTTTTTAAAAAAAGCCGGTCGGTTTCTTTTAAGTACAAATTGCTGGCCACACATGAATCCTTGCACAAAGACGTTGAGTTGGTTAATGGTGAGTTGGTTCCTCTGCTCCATTCCTGGCTGTTTCTCTCGTTTATACCCTTCTCCACCATTAGTCACCCTGGAGTTGATCACTGCTCTCGGGCGGGCATTCCTCCAGGAAGAAATGCCTTGGAGAACTGTCACTTTGTGTAGTAGATAAACTTCCAGGGTTTAAATAGATTAAATATATAACTTGAATTTTATTTTCTTATTGATTCTTGATTCTGCAGAAAGTCTATAATATAATAACAAGAGCATAATATGCTAACAAGACCAAACAGCCCAACGACTTTCCGGAGGAAGTCGGGGCTGTGAGGGCCAAGCCCCTTGCACGAATTTCGTGCATCAGGCCTCTAGTATAAAAATAATTTGACAGTTAATATTTGTGTACTTATTTTTTAATGCAAAGAATTTCAGTGTTTGTGTTACTAAAAACCTTCTGTATAATCTGGCAAAGGTATAAACTTACCATTTTAAAGCCAGGCTAGAAGAGGAACAGAAGCTGATATTGACTCCATTTGAAAGAAATTTGGACTTTTGGCGCCAACTATGGAGGGTGATTGAACGAAGGTAAATGAGCATTTTGGGGAGGGGTACTGACGTCATTGTGGTGTTATATTAGACTAGGGGCCCGGTGCACAAAAATTTGTGCATTCACGGGGCGGGGTCCCTCAGCCCGGCCTGTGCCCTCTCGCAGTCTGGGACCCCTCAGGGGATGTCCACCTGTTGCATGCCTGGCCAGCCTAGGTGAGGGGCTGATGGCTGTTTGCAGGCTAGCCAAGCCCCCCAGTGGGGACCCTCACCCAGCCTGGGTGAGGGGCTGCTCACAGTCCCTTCAAGGTTCGGGTCCCTACTGGGCTACCTGGCCAGCCTAGGTGAGGGTCTGAGGGCCATTTTCAGGCTGCCCACAGCTCCCATTGACCCAACATCCCAGTGAGGCTGGCTGGAATCAGGTTTCTGGGGTTTATTTATCTTCTGTAATTGAAATTTTGTTGCTTTGAGCAGAGGCCTAGGCAGGGAACTAAGCCTCCTGTTTGCTTCAGCTCCGTGGCTTCTATAATTGAAACTATGTTGCCTTGAGCAGAGGCCCATCCGGATGAGGAAGGCAGTTTCCTCCAAACAGAAGCCTCCTGTTTGCTCTAGTTCCGTGGCTGCCGGTCGCCATCTTGGCTGGGTTAATTTGCATACAGTTGCTCTTATTGGCTGGTGGGCGTGATTTATGTGTCTCAGAGTAATGGTTAATTTGCATATTACTCTTTTATTAGATTAGATTTACATGTTTATAGGCCCAGGGATGGGGGAGGGGGCAGGATTAAGCTATACAAAGGGCTGTTGTTGAGAATTATTATAAAAACTAAAAGTATGATACTGTGTTTTTAAAAGTATATAATGTTTTTTGTTATTAGATGAACACAATAAGCTTGTGAGAATGGTGAGCATTTTCTGTAAGATGAGTTCTGAAGCAACTGTAGTTATTTCAGCCACTGTAATTGAATTTCTACTGGTAATACAGAAAATAAGGGTGTGAAAAGGTATCTGCCTGAAAGAGCCAGTATATTATGGGAGGAGGCCAAGCAAAGCACCAGGCAACAGAGCGCACAGATGAATGGAATGCACTAAGACAATGCAGTTCTGGTAAAATACAAAGCAATGTGATTCCTACTATGTTGCAGATAGAAAGGTAGTGGGCCAAGTCATAGGCGAGGAAGGAGCAGTTGATAAGGAAGGATTGGGTGGGGGGGAATGATTTGTTTTCATTGGGATTTGAAAAGAGAAAAAATTTAATAAATTAAGAATGGGATAATTTCAGTCTTTTTCATGTCTTGATTGTTAGAAATGGATGAATCAGCTTTCTCCATTCTCACCTCTTTGATATAGTGCAGCTTTTTCAACCAGTGTGCTGCAAGAATTTTAAAACACGCAGTACCTGACTTTTTGGTCAGGGACACTGACCTCTTTTCGCTTATATTGCCAAATAAAAAAATGACAGCATCCAACACAATAGTTGTTTTGTGTGAATGAATCAAAATTATACCAGGAATCGAACCCCAGCCTTCTAGTGCACAGGATGATGCTTCACCAGCGGAGCCACCTGGCCAGGGCAGAAAGTTTTTATACATCTTCTTTGTGATTGAAGAAATCAGGTTCATCATTCCTGCTTCAGGATGGCAACTTTAGTTGATATTTTGCTGTTTTGGATTCTTGCCATCTCAACCCATTCTTGGAGTGGGTGCATGATTAAGTGCTAGATGTAGGCTTTAATTGGGCAGCTGTCAGCAGGTGATAAATACAGTAAGGTTTTTCTGAGGCCTTAACACTAAGGTTTAGATTAAGTACTGAATATATGGTGGAACTCACTTTATCTCTCCAGGAGAAGATACAGTTAAAATTTTAGCAATGAAACATCATCAGAGCTGTTAGTATAAGAGCAGGACAATATTATGATTATGAGCATGGCCCCTGGTCCACACTACCTTAGTTCCCATTCTGGTTCCATCATTTGGTAGCTGGCAACCTTGGACAAGTTACTTAATTGTTCTAAGCTTTAGTTTCCTCATATATAAACGGGAACAATTGTACCTTAAAAAGTTAAACATGTCAGATGCTTACTATATGGAAAATATTTGCTTCCTTTACTATATGGTCAGTATTTCCTTTCATTTCACAATGATTGGTATATCTCATGTTTGTTTTGCAGCGATATCGTGGTCCAGATAGTAGATGCTCGAAACCCACTCCTGTTTAGATGTGAGGATTTGGTAAGTAAAGTGTCATAAGATTCGAATCTAACATCCTTGGAAGAGCAGTGGGAGGACAGCATCACTGATAGAAATACTCTGGACAAGCGTTCTGTACTCTCCTCTGGCTTTGTTTAGTGAGGTAGGCCTCTCCTCCGAGGGTTAGAAGCTTTCGTAATGCAACTGGTTGCGGCAGATGTTTTCTCTTCTCAAACAGTTGTTTCTATCTGCAGGAAGACACACTGATGTGAACTTTATAGCTTTTCGTTTAGAAGCCACTTTACAGACATTTGCCAGTGTTCTCATTTTTTGAGACACCAGTCAAAATAGCATTTTACTTACTTTGATATATTCCTGGTTATTTTACTTCTTATCCATCCCATTAAGTTTTCTCACACCAGCACAGGGGCTAATAAGGTGAGAGAATAACATGAAATAATGCAATATAGGCTTTGAATTAATAAAACACGGGAAGTTTTCCTGCTGAGGACCATAGTAATAATAATATAGATTATTTTAAAATCCGCTGGTAAATAACATGAATCTTAATGGTGAAATTTCTAGGGAGTCAGCTTTTATACTTCTCGTATATTTCCTAATGCAGAACCAAACTTGGGAATTCATTTCAGTGACTTAGTCTTACTTTTCTTTTAGAATTCAAAAATAATTTTTATAGTATTGTTGGCTGTCATCACGAGGCTGAAAAATGTCCCTGCTGGCCAACAAATCTAGTTATGCAGTTTGTTTGTTTTAACTTGTTTAAAAGGAACAGTTCAGCACTATTAAAGACAGAAGGACCTGTTTTACAACAGGGCCGGAAAGCATTTCTTACCCCTTCCAATTTCTTACATTGAGAGTATTTATGTCTTTATGTGATCTCACTTCTTTTCAGAGTTTACTGAGAGGGTTAGTAGAATGCGCCATGATTAAAAATATTTAAATTAGGAATGAATTAAAACTGGGGGTGGGTCCTTCGGTATAATTAGCCTAATTTATACTTGTTGGAAGAGGCCTTCCTAATCATATTTGTCTTGCCTAGGAATGTTATGTGAAAGAAATAGATGGCGATAAGGAGAATGTGATTCTGATAAATAAGGCAGACCTGTTGACTTCTGAGCAGCGGAGCGCCTGGGCCACATACTTTGAGAAAGAAAATGTGAAGGTGGTTTTCTGGTCAGCTTTGGCTGAAGCCACCCCACTAGTTGGTGACTCTAAGGTAACCTGAGGGGCTTTTTCAGGTTGGGTTTCAGGGAGATTCATGGAAATTTGGGGGTTTTGTTTATTTTTCCCCCTAAGTGCTATGATAGTAGGAGGACCTATAGAAAAATGAGTGACAAGGTGACATCTCTGCCATCCCCAAGGCTCTGTGTTACACACTGATACTCATTTTAATATCTTTTAACCCAAATTTTACAGAAAGTTTGGCATAATATCCTTTCTCCTATCCTCCTCCTTTCCTTTTTTTCTTATTACTTTTATCAGTCATCTGTTGACTAGTGTGTTGAGCTAGGTACAGTGAATACAACACCCACCCTTTGCTGAGTTCACAAGTTAGTGAGCTCTAACTCTGAAGGAATTTGAGTTTTTGTTAATTCACCCCTTTCAAAGGAGCTATAGGATGCTCTTGGCTCATTGAAACTGTGAACAACCAATTCCCTCTAATCTCTCTCTATATAAGGCTAATATGCTAAGTGTCCCTCCAACCATCTGACCCGTCGCTATGATGTGCACTGACTACCAGGGGGCAGACGCCCAATGCATGAGCTGCTGTGATGTGCACTGGCCATTTACAAAGAAATGGCACCGCAGACCTGGTGCCGACAAAGCAATACTCGGCTTTCCCCAAGTGGGACACAGGCCCCGCCACCACCCCGGAACGACACTGCACCAAATCGCAGCCGATGCTGCCGAGACCCCATGGCGCAAAATGCGGCCCACCGCCCAGCCCAGCCCGGAAATGGTCGCTGTGGGTGCTGGGTAATGACGTCATGTAGCAACACCCGGCTTCCTCTCCCTCGTGATGACTTGCAGTTTCTTCAGCCTGGGAACACAACTTGATTTATAGCCAGGTGCAAACATTTTACACTGTAACCAAATGTTTGTGAAGTGTTTTCTGTGCCTCATCTCATTTGGAGTCCTGGAGTAGGTAAATAGGCGACTCAGTGGAATGCTATTTTCTTTTCATTAGCCAGAAAATGGAGATTTAGAAAGCTTAGACACTTGACCCAACTGAAAAGAAGTAAGAAGTGGTGGATCTTGAAAATGACTTCAGGTTTTCTCACTGCGCAGAATATAGTCAAACACTGTTGCAGTTAAATATCTTACCCTTTGTTCCTCCTGCATGGTCTACAATAATAATCTGCTTTGTGTTGATATTTACTGCTGTGTTGCTGACAGTTACCTGAAAGAGAAGTTGGGATGCTTCACTGTGCTAGAAAAAGTTTAGCTACATCAGAAAGCAGGTCTAATTAAGCAAGTGTATTCTACATAAACATACACATCTAATCTAATAAAAGAGTAATATGCAAATTAACCATCACTCCAAGACACCTAAGCCACGCCCACTAGCCAATCAGAGCAACTATATGCAGAGCAAAGACTGAAGACAGCCTAGAAGGAAGCCAAATGCTGCAGAAGGAAGCCAAATGCTGCAGAAGGAAGCCAAGTGGCAGAGAAGGGAAGCAGTGGAGACAGGAGGGAGCGGGGCAGCAGAGAAGGAAGGGAGCGAGGCAGCAGAGAAGGGAGGGAGCGAGGCAGCAGAGATGGGAGGGAGCTGAGGCAGCGGAGATGGGAGGAAGTGAGGCAGCAGAGACTATGGAGACGGGAGGGAGCAAAGCAGCAGAGAAGGGAAGGAGCTGAGGCAGCAGAGAAGGGAGCAAAGTTGAGGCAGGTTTTGCTTCCTTCTCTGCTTCGCTCCGGCTCAGGAAGCCCTATTCTTACAGGAATCTTCCTACAATGGGCTTCTAGTATACATATAAAAAGGCTAAGTTGACTAGTGCATGCGCAATAAATATAAAGCTCTCGCTGGTGCTATTCATACATAAGTTTTGCTCTGTCCTTGTCAACGTGAATTTGGTTGACACTTCTATTATAGAGAAAGAGCGAACAGCGATATTAAAATATTTCTTCTAATTTCCTTTTAATGTGCATGAATCGTGCACAGGGCCACTAGTATTTAAAGAATAGACTTAGCAGACATCATACTACCTTTACATGTGGAAAAAGTTTTCATTTAGTTTTTACCTTTCAAATATTAGTGATTTGGGGTGAAGGTAGAGTTCATTTTGGTTGTGCAGTTTGCTTTTCTCTTCTACTAGCTTCGAATCTTACACACATTTTGTGTTTGTCCTTCTATCTATTCATTCCAGTCACTGGCAACATTGTTAAATAGATTAGGACCAGTTGGGACCAAGCATAGAGCTCTGAAACTTTTTGTGGACTTACTGAGCACTCAATGTGTATGTTGTTGCAACAGTGTTGTTGTTGTTAATAAAAACTAACCCTTAGAAAATTTATTCTCTGCCAGATACCACTATTCTAAGCACTATGCATTTTACTCATTTATTCTTTTCGACAATAAGTGTAAGTGCCCATTGGCCAAAAGCACAGAGAAATTTTTGGACAATGAAACTATTCTGTATAATTCTACAGTGGTGGATATATATTATACATTTGTCTCACAAAATGCACACCAAGCAACAGTGAACCCAAATGTACACTATGAATTTTAGGCGAAAATGAAGTATCATTGCAGGTTCATGGACTGTAACAAATGCACCTCTCTGATGCAGGCCACCAGTAGTTGAGAGAGCAGTGCCTGTGTGGGCGAAGAGGATAAATGGAAACTCTGTTTTTTCTGCTCAACTTTGTTGTGAACCTAAATCTTCTGAAAAATAAAGTTTATTAGATGATAAAAAATAATGATAATAATAATTGTCTTGCTGGAGTCTTTGAATAGCCTGGCCAGTGGCTCAGAGGTTGAGTGTCGACCTATGAACCAGGAAGGTCATGGTTCAATTTTGGAGCAGGGCTCATGCCTGGGTTGGGGCAACCAATCAATGATTCTCTCTCAACATTGATATTTCTACCTTTCTCTCCCTCTCTCTTCTCTGAAATCAATAAAAAATATTTTTAAATATATAGATCACTGTATTGTTTAGCCCTGATGCACCAACCCAGTAACCCTGTCAAAAATGGAAAAAGGATTAATTTCTACACCTGTGATATTCCCTAAACAGTCAACCAAGTAGTAGATTTCAAAGGGAAATGGAGTTTGTAGGCATGGTCTGTTCTCAGGAAACCCCTGTTGCCTCGTGTTGCTGAATGTCTCTTTTTAGGGATCACCAGCTAACAATGGAATTGTTTCCATATCAGATTCTGGGTTAATAGTGTGTGGTTTGTGGAAGATACTCATTTTTCTTTTTAACAGTTAGGCTCCAGTTACTACTTCTTAGTCTTCTGAAATATGTTTTTCATGATTTCCTAAGGCAAAATGCCAGCTACCATGTTATTATATATAAAATCACATCTGTCAATTGACTGTCAAACATGGAATCATTAAAAGTAGTTTGATATTCACTGTTTTCTCATCTATTTGAAATTTGGTTCTTCTTCTATAGTTATTTGACCCCTTCTTATTTAAAAAAATATATAACTTTTTTTTTTTAGTTGAGTACCTCGGGTTTCTCTTAGTCATCTGTTAAATTGCACTGCATTCCCCCAAAGATTGATTTTTCCTTTTTTTTTTTTAATTTTCCTGACCTCCTTGAACTCACCTTAGAACACTTTTTATTTTTTCAAGAGAGAGAGAGGGAAGAAGGAAGGGAAAGGGATAGAGACATAGAATATCGATGAGAGAAAATCATCAGTCGGATGCCTCCTGCACAACTCCCATCAGGAATTGCGCCCACAACCCTGGGCATGTGCCCTGACCGGGAATTGAACCACAACCTCTTGGTTCCTGGGTCAGTACGACCACTGCACCACACCAGCTGGGTTGCCTCTTTCATATTTTAAAATTATTCAGAAAAGCACACAGTAACTTCTTTACATTGATCATTGATCATAGAAATGGCTTTCAGTTCCATGTTTCTGTTTGAGTTGCCAGGCATTCTCGTGAAATCATAGCTATTTTCCCTCACATTTTGTTTACATCGCTTTCCAAAAATCTAAGATATGTTTTTAACTGAGTTCATAATGTCCCCAGCTGTGATAGCTACTCATGCTAACACTATAGATTATTTGAAAATGATGCAAGCTTTATTTACATCACTTCTAAATTCAAACCACTTCACCCTTGATACAAATTGGTAATACTGTAAATTGCCTTGTTTCTGCTTTATCAGTAGGAATTCAGAAGAATTAATAATACACCCATGAATAGTACATTATTTTTCTCCAGAGGAAATCTTTAATTAGTGAATAATTTCCACATACAGAGTTGAGTTTTGTTGCTGCTACATTTTGCACAGGGAACTATCTCCAAGGGGTTTTGATTTACTAATGGCAATTACAAAAGAATAGCAGTTTCCTTAAACATTCAAACCAGTCTTTAAAAATGTAAAATGAAACTCAGATTACAAACTAAACCCTTCTTCCTTTGTGTAGAGAAGAAAATATTTTATTGTTAATGAAAAATGCTTTGTTTTATTCTGAAGTCCATTGCAAAATAATGTATGGCCAAAGAATTCAGCTTGATACGGGCTTTCCTAAACCCGTGCTTTCTTTAAAGATTTATCTGTTACAAAAGTAATACATATTACGGTACCAAGTTCAAATCATACAGAAAGGTATAAAGGAAGGCCCACTGCTCCTCCCCTCCGCCAAGGGCACCTTTTCTGGTCTCCTTCATAACTTGTCCTGTGTTCATCTTAGATAACCGAGTATTTTATGGAGTGAAAAAGTGCAGTTATACAGTTTTGAACTTTTGTGTTTTCTGTTATTTCATTAGGAACAAGCAGATGCAGATACTGAAAAAGCCAACAGAACTGACTCTGAAAACTCCAGTTGCAATGAGGCCGAAATTCCACAAGGTGAGACTCCACATCTAGAGAGGGATCCGCTCTCACTTAGTGAAGTTGTCGCTAGTGATGAAGATGACAGTGAGTATGAGGACTGTCAGGAGGAGGAGGAGGAGGAGGATTGGCAGACATGTTCGGAAGAGGACAGCAACCCTAACGAAGAAGCCTGTGGCCAGGACTGGCCGGAAAGCTGTACTGTGGAAGCCAAGGCTGAGGGCAGGAAAACCCTGCAGGAGAGGCAGACACGCAATTTTAGCCACCTGGTGTCAAAGCAGGAGCTCCTGGAGATCTTCAAGCGGCTGCACACTGGGAAGAAGGTGAAAGATCAGCACCTTACTGTTGGGCTGGTAAGATGAAATGTGTCATAAATTTGTTACCACCCGAGGGTCTTTACTCTCCATCCTTGGCAGCTGCACTGGAACCCCAAAGACCAATCAGGCATCATAGGAATGCCCCACTGCCATTGTGGGAGTGGGCAGTGTGACAGGCAAAGCCCAACTCAGAACGGCGGATTTTCTCAAGGCTTATATTGGTTGTGGCCCTGTTCATATTAGTCCTCACTCTTTCCAGTTCAGCACTGCCACTCACGTGACTTACCAGGCAATACGAAAATGAGGTTGTCTTTGGACTTCTAGCCTCATGTTCTTAGGTTTAGGTAAGATGGGCTTTTTAGGTAAAGTGGGCTTTTGGCATCCTGTGATCCTTGCCAACTTGTACTCTAAGTGTTTCAGAAGTGTGTTTGGGAGAATCCCAGCATCTCGGGGACAGGGAAAATATAAATGCTTTAGTTGCATAAACACCACGAATAAGGGAAAGGAGATTGCATCTCTAACTCCATATGCCCTGCGTCCCAGAAAACTGTGAAGAGTGCCCACACCTGAAGAGGGTACAGCCTGGTTCCAGTGGGCCACCGCTTTCAGCTAAGGCAATGTACAGTGTTAGAGAAGGTATTTATTTTAAAGATCTTCCATCCAGGGGAACAAAACAGTGGAGGAAAGTAAATTTTCCACGTGTACCAGAAAGCCCAGCTTCCCTCATGTTTGTGGAAATGTGAAGCAGCCTCCCTGCTGTAGAAACCCTAACATAGGTTAATTTACTCATTCTGCAAACGTTTGTTGATCCCCTGCTACATGCCAGGCATCCTGCTGGGCCCTAGCCGTGTATAAATAGCGTAAACAAGGCAGACACAATCCCGCCGTCATCGATCTTATAATCCAAGTAGAGGGGAAAGTTCAATGCCCTGTAGGAATGTATATCATGAGGGAACCTGATTGGGCGGGGGAAGGATGACAGCAACGAAAGTCCTCTCCTCTCACCCCAACAAATAACATTTAAGCATATCATAATATGTTAGGTGATCAAGATATAAATACAAATCGGAAGAATATTGAAATTCATAAGCAGTCACCTGAAGTCTTTTAAGAGGTTTATCTTAAAATACCATGTAAGGTTTTGACAAGTAACAGTGGAAGGGCATCCAGACAGGCAAGAGGGAACTGTTTAAGCAGAGCAGGAGGAGCGGGAACGTGTGTTCGCTGCATGGCCTGTGATTGAGTGGTTGAAGTTTGAAGAGGGGTGAGAGTTAAGACTGGAAGGGTGGAAGCGTGTCCATTTTAAGTCTTGTAATAGAGGTGAAAGTGGGATTTTATTTTCAGTGAGGTTGGTATTTTCAAACCTTCTGGGCATGTTAACGGAGGATTCCTGGAACCATGTAAGAGAGTGGGTTGGATTTGGAGGCCTGAGAAAAGGCATAGAACAAGGATGGCATAATTTGAGCAAAAAGTTTGCTTATCATTTTGAGAACAATTTTTATTCCTTTACATGATCCTGCTTGATCTGAGGCAACATGACATTTCCAATTTATTGATAGCTGGGGAGAGACAGGTGAAAGAATGGATAGTGTTTCACCCAGAACCCAAGAGGAATTGAAGAGTTTTAGTAGCTTGATAACCCACCTCAACTCACTGTGTCATTTGACATTTTTGGCAGCAAGACAGTAACTTGTTCCTGTTATTAAAAATAATTGGCCTGGCTGGTGTGGCTTAGTGGTTGCATGTCAGCCTGTGAACCAGGAGGTTGAGGTTGATTCCCAGTCAGGGCACATGCCTGGGTTGCAGGCTCAGTAATTGTATGTTGTGATAATGAAAATATCTGTGATGCTGAGCTTTATCCAGTATGGAAGATCCAGTGGGAACTGAAATGCCTGTAGATGCGGGGAGGCGGGGGAGGGGAAGAGCTGGGAACAAGGTGGTTTTACTGGAGCATCTGCTATGATAGAAAAACTTACAAAAATAAAATGTATTGCCCTGGCTGGTTTGGCTCAGTGGATAGAGCATTGGCCTGCAGGCTGAAGGGTACCGTGTTCAATTCCAGCCAAGGGCACATGCCTGGGTTGCAGGCTCAATTCCTGGGGGGGGGGGGGGGACGTGTAGGAGGCAGCTGATCAATGATTCTCATCGTTGATTTTTCTCTCTCTCTGTCCCTCTCCCTTCCTCTCTGAAATCATAAAAGAATATTTTAAAAATAAATAAATAAAGTGTATGTGAACAAATATACCCATACCGCAGGTGGGAAAATGTCTGACAACAAACAGTGTATATTTCCAATGAGCTTCGGAAGAACCAGATGCATGCTAGTGTTGCCACTATTTATATCATATCGTTGGATCTGTGGTAGGTGTGCTGTTTGACTATTCCGTAACTTCTGGGTCTCTCCTAGGTGGGCTACCCAAATGTTGGTAAGAGTTCAACAATCAACACGATCATGGGCAACAAGAAAGTATCTGTGTCTGCCACCCCTGGGCACACCAAGCATTTTCAGGTATTTATTGCTACAGCATTGGCCTCTATTTCCTGCTCAGCCAGTCCTCCATCTGGTATTTTCTGAAGATCTGTGTCCCTCGTGTGCTGCTCTTCCTTCCCTTCCTCTTCTGGATGCCCAGCCCAGCATACAATCCTCTTACTTGTCTTCCAGACTCTCTTCGTGGAACCTGGCCTTTGCTTATGTGACTGCCCAGGCCTGGTGATGCCATCCTTTGTCTCTACCAAGGCTGAGATGACTTGCAACGGAATCCTCCCAATAGACCAGATGAGAGATCACATTCCCCCTGTGTCACTAATATTCTTTCTGCTTGGTAAAGACCCTGGTTGTTAAGTGTGAATTGAGGCTTCAGGTTAATTTTGGACATTGTCTTGCATTGATGTATTCAGAACTGATAATCTGAGAAAGAAAAATCTAAAATATTTACTAGTTCTCTGCCCAAGTTTATATAGTGAGAGAGCATCAGGACTTCAGAATTGGAACCCCACGTCCTGGTTGCAGCAGAGTAACCTGGTATAAAAGGAGGATCTCATCGTGGAATCTCAGCCTCCAATTGCAAAGCTGCTGAAATCCTGACACTGCCATTTAACTACTTGAGTGACCTTGGAAAACTTACCCAACCTTCCAGAGTCTTTCCTTTTTTTTAAATGAGGGTAATAATAGCTGCCTTCCAAAGTTACGAGAATTTAATCATTACAGCTAACATTTACCAAATACTGTGTACTTTCCTAAACACTTGCCAAGTCATACCTCATTTAATTTTCAAGACAACCCTTGAGGTGGATATTGCACGATATTTTTTTTTCTTTCAGAGAAGAAGCGAGGGGGAAGGGGAGGGGGAGAGAGAAAGAGAGATAAAAAACATCAATGATGAGAGAGAATAATTGATCGGCTGTCTCTTGCATGCCTCCCACTGGAGATCCAGCTCACAACCTGGGCAGTCCTGACCAGGAATCAAACTGTGACCTCCAGGTTCGTAGGTCAGTGCTCAACCACTGAGCCATACTGACCAGGCCCTGCATGGTTCTTGACATGACTATACGTAAGACCACAGCTTTTTATTTACCCCAATTTATTTTCTCTTCCTATAAGAAATAAGTACAAATTTATTTATCATGCTGGATAAAATATAGTACATTTCTAAAATAGAATACAGTTGTTCAGAAGAATGCATAAAGTACAGCATAGGGAATGTAGTCAGTAATATTGCAATAACTAGGTGTGGTGCCAGGTAGGTACTGCAATTATTGAGGGGAGAACTTTGCAAAGTATATGATTGTCTAACCACTATGCTGTACATACGAAATAATATTGAAAGTAAACTGTAATTGAAAAATAAGGAAAAAAAGGGAGCATGTACTAAATCGTTTGTAGCAACCTGGATGAATCTCAAAAAATGTATTGCAGGCCAGATTAGTTGGGTTCTGTGGAGGATGCTGGCATGAGTCTGATGTGGATCCTGCCCTTCCAGGATTCATTCTGTGGGGTTATGCGGCATGTGCATAAGTCACTGTGGTACAAGATAGAAAGTCGTAAGTGGGTTAAGAAAAATCTATGGGTAGACAAGGGAGAAAAAAATAAATTCTCCTTACATGGTCCTAAGAATTAGAAAAAGACTGACTCTGCTTTATGTTTGAATTGGGATTATCTCACAAATTCATAGTTTGTTTAGGTAAAAATTTGTCCATTTTAAGATGTATTTCAGAGATTTTAATTATTATTTAGAAGGATTCATTGGTGCATAAGGCTTTGTTTAAAAGGGAAATTTTTTTTAAATTAATGAGTAACTACTTCTCTTTTGGAGAGGTGAAAAGGTTTTTGCCTTAGAAGTGCTGACATACCATGTTCTTACAAGCATGTGCCAGACACTGGGGGGAAGGGGGACAATTCAAGGGAACGGTTTCCTTGACAAGCTTACGTGTGCCAGAATATTCCAAGACATGTTTTAGAAGCTACCTATGGCATTAACATCATAAAGCCTAGAGAGGATGAAGATCCCCGTCGGCCTCCAACGTCAGAAGAACTGCTGACAGCATATGGATGTGAGTTGTGGATTATCTTAAAACATGAACGAAAAACAAAGTTAGGGAAATAGTCCTCTGCAAAGATACAAATTCAGAATTTTTTTTTAGCATTTGTCATGTCCTCTTCCAGAGTTGATATTTTTGTTTTCTCTGTTGGCCTTGCCTGTAGAGTGGCCTCCAGGTATCTGATTGGATGATGGCTTCGGGGTCACCGGGAGCAGAGCAGAGCAGAGCGCCACCTGAGTGTTATTTTACTTAAGTGTGTTAAGCGATTTGTAAAAGTTAGAGAAGGAGAAGCTTTGTGTTCTTTGTCTCTTTCCCTTCACCTCAGAAACCACTTCCTGGGGAGACGCGTCCTCCATGCTCTCCTGGTCTCGGGCCCTTTCCATGTAGAGGCCTCGATGTGGCAGTGTTCAGAGCCCCCACAGGGAGCGCAGCGCCTGTCACAGTTACCACACGCTTCCAAAGGAAATGCCCATGGGACATGCACCACTTAGATGATACCCAAGTGTAGGCACTAGTTCTGATGTGAGGCTAGGTTGG
Source organism: Murina feae (assembly GCA_004026665.1). NCBI lineage: Eukaryota > Metazoa > Chordata > Mammalia > Chiroptera > Vespertilionidae > Murina > Murina feae. Next base: position 111,220 of record PVJC01000421.1, read on the forward strand.
CTTTTTCTGGAGACTTCTCCCAAAATGGAAGAGCAGGATAGGAGAGTAATGAGGGGAGCGTCAGGAGGGAAAGCCTTAGAGAGGGACACAGCAGTTAGGATAGGGAATAGGGACACAGAACCTCTCCTTTCCCCTTCCATCAGCTCCTGTAAGCTTCATTCAACATTAAGATGAGTCCACACTCTCCCACCTCCATGTTTTACCTCAATTCCATGCGGGAGTTACTTTAGCCTATCATTTCTCTAGTTGGTTGTAATTTATTTACCTTAAATACAAACTATAAAGGTTGTCTGGGGGAACCTGTGTCTACTTAAAGGGGTAACAATGTTAGAAGCATTTCTGTGCATGTGTGACCTGCCTTTAAAAGAATTGACACCAAAGACTATACTTTCAGGGATCATTTCTATAGTTCGTTACTAGAGAAGTTTCTCTGAATGTGTAGAGCACCCAAACCACGAGGAGAAGATGCAGCGTTCTCTCCTGAGCATGAAACCGGCTCTCGGTGTTGCCTCGGCAACCACCGTTTGCCATTGATGATCATTCTTCTCTCCTTCGGGGGAGAAAAGGGTGAGGACGCATTCTGAGTGGCTTTCGGATTTAAAAAAATAAATAAATAAAATAAAATAAAATAAAAATAAAAGAATTGACACCAGCCTGGGAATGAGTTCAGTTCATTTTATTATTTCCTGGCAGACAAGGGTGATTTGATAGGGACAATGCTTAAGTCAGACCTTGAACTTACCTAAGTTGAAAGACTTTTTTTTAATATATATTTTTATTGATTTCAGAGAGGAAGGAAGAGGGAGAGAGAGATAGAAACATCAATGATGAGAGAGAATCATTGAACGGCTGCCTCCTGCACACCCCACAGTGGGGATTAAGCCTACAACCTGGGCATGTGCCCTTGACCGGAATTGAACCCGGACCCTTCAGTCCACAGACCGATGTTCTATCCACTAAGCCAAACCAGGTAGGGCTAAGTTGAGAGACTTTAACAAGGATGGATACTAAAGACTTGTGGTAAGACTGGTATAAGTAACAAAATCACAGAACCAGAAAAGACCTTAAAGATTGCCCCACCTCTTGTTCCCCTTTTTTAACGAGTAATCTGAAATCAAAGCATGAAATAACTTGCCCAAAGTGGTATCTGGTCAGTGGTACAGCCTGGATGAGAACCCATTTTTCCTAATCACACCTCTCTCCAGGACACTGAGCAAGTTAGAGAAAGGAAAACGCCAGTTTGTAGGCAGGGATGACCATACATGTAGTTTCTAAGATCACCATCTGCAGATCCATAAAGAAGAGTTTCTGGCAGTTAATTTTAAAAAATGTTGCTAAATAATTCTTGATTTAATTTATTTCTTTAAATAAAAGTGAGATTGAGCATCTGTCCATATGTTTGTTAACCATTTATGTTTCTTCTGGAAATTACCTTGTTTCTTTGCATTATTTGTTTTTATCTTGATTTGTAGGAGTTTGTTGTTACATGTGCCACAAGTGTTTTCCCAGTGTTTATGGTTTCTTTAACACAGAAGTGAACAATTTTAATAGACTGGATTGTTGTTGTTTTCTTTATTCTTTTTTTCTTTTTGGCATTTTACTTGGAGAAGACCATTTCTATCCCAGAAGGATAAAACTATTTTCCTCTAGTATCTTTTCTTATTTAAAACCTTTAATTTTGTAATCTGCCTGAATCTGCTTTTTTTGTGTGGTGTGAGCTCTAGGATTCTAACTATTCTAAACGGAAAGAGCCAACACATAGCTAGTATGTGAGGGAAGTGAACCCAACCTGGCTGCCAACGCCTGTATTCTTATCCGCTGTGCTCTGCTCCTCCCTTCTAATTGAGTTAGTATTAAAAGGATCTTCATTGTCTCTTTGGGAAACTGGAAAAAGTGTGGGGATATACATAAGAAAACTTGCTCTATTGCTTTTGGTTTTGCTAATAATGACAACATAGCATTCTACAAGTAGTCTCCTTGAATGTTTAAAATCAAGAAATGAAAGAAGTGGATTAGAAAGAAGTTGCGTGTGTCACAATGTGGTGCCAGGATATCAGATAAAACAATATGGTCTATTCTCCTGGGTTAGCAAATGTTTTCATCATGTGAACCAAAATATTTTCTACAGTGATAATGACTTTTCAAAGTAGAGAATACGGATGCTAGTGCATTAAGGGAAAGGTCTAAGTTATCACCACAGTTGTTTTGTTGTGATGTTCTGTCTTCTAACTTCGGTTTTGCGAAATTCCTTTCTCCTCACAGATATGCGAGGTTTCATGACAGCGCATGGGCAGCCAGACCAGCCTCGGTCTGCACGCTACATTCTGAAGGATTATGTCAATGTAAGGGAACCCTGCTTCTTGTTGCTCTTGAATAAACGGGTCTTCTTTCTCCACGGTATGACTTTAGCAAATGGCTACCTGTTAAGTTATAAAGGAGATATTTTCTCATTGAGATTGTTTTATAACTAGATTTATAGTTTTGATCGAGGAGAGCTAGCATCATATAAATCAATAAAGTAGACTGACAACCTAATAGGAAGGAGACGAAGGTCTCTGAACTCCTGGTTCTTCCACTCCTATGACACAATCTTCCCTGTAATAGAGCGTTTATATGTCTTTCTCCTTACATTTATCTGGTAACAATAATAGTAATAGCTAACATTTATTCAATGCTAAACCCTGCTGGGAATACTTTCAAATGTTTTACGTTTATTATCTACTTAAAATACATAACAAGTCTGTGAGGTTATTATTCCCATATTATAAATGAGGGCATGCTAAGTTTTGGATTTTCTTCATCAGTGGAGGAGGAACTAATAGTACCTATCTCTTGAGATTATTATGGAAAATAAAAGTGAGCAGGCATATTATCTTGCCTTCAATTCAAGGAGAAACTAGTTAATGGAATATTGATATGGATAAATTATTTGTTTACAATTTGTAAAACAAGGTGGGAAGATGCATTAAAAATAATAGGTTTTGGAGTGTTTATGATGGAAGAGGGAAATCTGCACCCAGTGAACAACTGTAACCAGGCCAGGATCCCATTAGTACAGTCACTGTCCAGTTGTGTCCTAGTTTTCACTTTGGAAAATATTCGTCATCAGTCATACAAGTGTACTGAAAAGTGCGCACTGTAATAGATATGCACGTGAGGTGAAAAGGAGCAGAGTCCCAGCTGGTCTGGCTCAGTGGATAGAGCATCAGCCCGTGGACTGAAGTGTCCTGGGTTCTGTTCTATTCAAGGGCACAGACCTTGGTTGCAGGCTCAATCCCAGACCCTGGTTGGAGCACATGTGGGAGGCAGTGTTTCTTTCCCTCCCTCCCTTCTTCCCTGCTTCCTTCCCTTCCTAAAAAATAATATAATAAATGAAAAAATTCTCTGGTGAGGATTTTTTTTAAAAAGGAGCAAAGAAGATTTTATTCTTATCTGGGGCTGTGGCAGGAGGCTAGGCCTCTAAGACACCAAGGCTCATCATCAGTTTATTAGGACTCTTCCATTGCAGTTAACCAAAACTCAACTTAGCTAACTTAATTAAAAACAAAAAACTCCATCAGAATGTGCCTGGTTGAGATGCCTTGTCTGAGAGATGGCACTTGTGATGCGCTGTTACCATTCATACTGTCTTTATAGGGTAAACTCCTGTACTGTCATCCTCCTCCGGGGAGAGATCCCCTGACCTTTCAGTATCAACACCAGCGACTACTGGAGAACAAATGGAATGGTGGTGAAATGAGAATACAGCCAGGTCGGAATAAAAAAGCAAAACAGATTGAAAATACTGTTGACAAAACTTTTTTCCATCAAGTAAGTTTTAAAGCTTTTCTTAATTTCTCATCCAACACATTTTGTATTAACAGCTTTGTCGGCATACAATTCACACATCATAAAATTCACCCTTTTAAAATATACAATTCAGTAGTTTATATTATATTCACAGAGTTGCACAACCTTAACCACTATCTAATTTTAGAACGTTTTTATCACTCCAAAAAGAAACTCCATTCTCATTAATAGTCACTCCGAATTCCCCTTTCCCGCTAGGCCCTGCCCACCACTAATTTACTTTCTCCTTAGATTTGCCTATTCTGGACATTTTGTATAAATGGATTCATACACAGTATAGTCTTTGTGACGAGGATCTTTAACTTGGCATAGTGACTTCAAGGTTCATCCATGAATCAGTACTGTATTCCTTTTTATTGCCAAATAATATTTCATTGAGAGGATAGACCACATTTTGTTTGTTCATTTATCAGTTGATAGACATCTGGGTTGTTTCCATTTTTTGTCTATTATGAATAATGCTGCTGTGAACACTCATGGGCAAGTTTTGTGTGGACATATATTTACTATTCTTGGGAATATTTCTAGGAGTGGGATTGCTGGGTCATCTGGTAACTCCACATTAACTTCCCACAGTGGCTGCACCGTATTACATTCTTACCAGCATGTATGAGAGTTCCAATTTCTCCACATCCTTCCAGTATTTATTTTCTGTCTGTTTTATATTAGCCGTCCTGCTATGTGTGAATTGGTAACTCATGATTTTGATTTATACTTCCCTAATGATTAGTATGAGCATCTTTTCATGTGCTCATTGGCACATGTATATATCTCTTCTCTGGAATATTCTCTATTGTTGTTGAGTTGTAAGAGTTCTTGATATAGTCTGAATATGAACCTTTATCATATTTACTAGGGGCCCAGTGCACAAATTCGTGCACCTTGAAAGGAACTGTGGGCCACGAGGCTGCAGCAGGCACAGTGGCAAGTCTTGGCCCCTCCTCCACGCCCCTGCCCGGCCCTTCTCACCGCAGCCCCTAGTCTCCCGTTTTCTGGCAGCCCCACTCCTGCCGCTGCTGCTCCCACACGCTGACAGCGCTGGCCCTGCTCACACTTGCTGACAGCATGGAGCAATTGGGGCCAGCACCAGCAGCGGGTGTGAGCAGCGGCTTCTGGTCCCGATCACCCCTCAGGAGCAGAGGGAGAGGTGGAGAAGCCCTGAGGGGTGATCAGCGTTGGCAGCCACCACTTGCACCTGCTGACAGCACCGAGCGATTGGGGCCAGTGCTAGGCACTGGCAGTGGGTGCGAGCGGCAGCTCCCGCACCAGCCGCAAGTATAAGCAGGGTCAGCACAGGCAGCAGGTATAAACACTGGGCAGGACCACAGCGTGCGGGAGCAAAAAATTTTCAGTATCCACCAGAGGCTCATCCTGATGACAGTGACCAGCACCCTGCCTTGATTTGGTGCCCTTGCTCACCTGCTCCACCATCCTGCCGTGGCTGATGCCCGCCATGTTTCACTCTCTGCTGCCTGCTGCTGATGCCTACCATGTTCTGCGTGCACCCCCTGGTGGTCCACGCACATCATAGCAACTGGTTGTTTGATTCCACCGTTTGGTCTATTTGCATATTAGGGTTTTATATATATAGAAGATGATCTGCAAATTCTTCTCCCATTTAGTAGATTATCATTTCTCTAAACCAACATATTTTAATCACTAGGTTATATCACAGGTACAGTTTTTAAAATTTAAGAGTTTTTCAATTATAGTTGACATATACAATATTATATTAATTTTAGGTGTGCAACATAGTGATGAGACATTTATACAACTTACAATTGGCCACTTGATCAGTCTAGTATCCTTCACAAGTACAATTGTATATTGCATTTTAAAGAGCAAATTTATGCGCAGAACAGTTAAATCATATAATTGTATTTAATATATACTAATAGTTTTATATCTACTGTAACCAAAAAAATGGGGTGCAGGGGTCAGGTGTATGCAGAGAATGATTTTTTCTGTATTTGTGTGGTACCTTATTTGTGCCTCACACAGTGATCATGGTGAGGCATACCGAACAGATTATGTTATTCCCATTTTACTGTTGAAGACATTGAGGCTTAGGGAGGCTAAGTGACCTACCCAAGGACCCTTGTTTGAAATGGCAAAGCTAGACTAGAACTTGGGTGGTTGTGGCGCCTAGTTTGAATTATTTCCAAGTCTGCAGTGTTTAGAAGAAAAGTTACTAATATGCAGCAAGATTAGAAGTTGTTTCTTGGGCCTGTTACTGTTATACAGGACATTTAAGTTAAAGTTTTAAGTTTTATAAAAAGTTTCTAAAGGTCATGAATAAGAAAGCTGAAAACATACAGTGTAGTTATAATTAAGTATCTAAGCTTTAGTTTCTAGAGTAAGGTACATTATGAAATCCTGCTTTAAACTTGCAAATCATATTGGATTGAATTTTTTTCTATTAAGTAAACCTAAATTTTTGTTTGTTTGTTTGTTTTACTTAAATCGTAAGTTTATAACACTTTTTTGAGCACTTACTATGTGCCAGCTATTATACCAGGACCTGGGATATCAAAATAAGACAAAGTTATTGCTTTCTGGGGGGGTCACATTCTAGCAAAGGGGAGACAGGCAAGTTAACAATTAACATGACAGTAGGTCTAGCACAGGGGTATAAGCCAAGACTCTGTGAACCCAGGCTGGAGCTATCTTGGAGCTGAGAGCAAAGTGGGTAAATGAGAACTGTAGAGAGGAAATGATATTTAAGCTGGACTTTGAGAGACAAATAAAAATGTGCCAGTTGGAAGGAGTGGTAAGGGCCAGATTTCCAGGCAGAGGGAGTAGCATGAACAGAGGCATAAATATACATGAGTGTGGGGTTTATCATCAAAAGAGCCCAGGTTGTAGGGACCTTATGAGCCCTGTGTGAGAATTTGAATGTGGTTCACCAGGCTTCAAGGAGCCGTCAGAGATTTGTGAGGACAGAAAAAGAGAAGTGTGATTAGAGAACTTGTAGAAATGTGGATGCTGTCAAACAGTCCTCAGTCTTCAGAGGGAAGATGAGAGGGTGGAGGTGGGTAAGAGATCAACCAAAGGACTTGTATGCATGCATATAAGCATAACCAATGGACACAGACGCTAGGGAGGGGTGAGGGCATGTGCTGGGGGGTGGGGGTGGCCAATGGGGCAAAGGGAGACACATGTAATACTATATGCAATACTTTAAACAATAAAAAGGAAATATGGGTGCTGGGTTATAAGGGTCTTACAGGAAGTGGCCCAGAGAAAGCTAATCAGCACCGGGGTTAGAGCAGTGGGGATAGATGAACAAAATCCTAAAGATGGGATCAACAGAACTTAGTGGCCAGCTGGCTGCATGTGACAGATGAGGAAGACAAAGAGTGTCCTGTCTTGGCAGCCTGGTGGGTTCTTTGTACCACTCACTAAAATAAAGAATGGAGAATCCGTTTCTAACGAAATTTAGATTGAGGCCGTTGAATTTCGACATCAAGATAGAGATTTCCAGGAAGAAGCTAGTATGATTCTAGTTATAGATAATATTTGAAGCTGTGAGACTAAGGAAAGTTGAGGGGTGCGTGGGAATGAACTGAAGACAGAGTGCTGAAAGCTTTCATTTAAGTAACGGGGAGCAAGGACCAGTGAGAGATGGAAGTCCCACTATCTTGGCATTTCCGTAAATGATACTATACATACCCTCTAAAGGAGACTGCAGATGTCCTAAATAAGACTCTCTCTTATTTGCTAGGAAAATGTGAGAGCTTTGACCAAAGGAGTCCAGGCTGTGATGGGCTACAAGCCTGGCAGTGGCCTGGTGACTGCAGCTGTTGTGAGCGCTGAGAGCGGGGCTGGGAAGCCCTGGAAAAAACATGGCAACAGAAATAAAAAAGAGAAAAGCCGTCGACTCTACAAGCACCTGGACACATGAACACAGCCGACGTGGCATCTGCAGTGTGCATCTGGAAAAGAACGGAAGCTGACCCTTGCCTGTGGCGCTACAGAATGGACCTGCTCTGTGGTACACAGCCGCACCCAGGGGTCAGTAGCAAGACCCAGGGCTCCTTGGAGCACCAACTCTAAGGTAGTCGTCCCGGAGCCCCGGAACCTCCTATGGGAGGCTGGATTTACGATGGGGAAAGAACAGTGTATATTTATTTGTGTAAATATACACAAATGCATACTAATTTGTAAGTTGGGAAATTTTTGAAAAGATATTAAAATTAAATTGCCACTAACATTTGATTGGTTTATGTAGATACACTGCTATTTGGACATTCCACATTCTTTAGAAACAATTTCAATTTGTTAAAACCTGACTGGGATTTTAGATGGATTCTTTTGAGTGATTTATTTAGATTAATTATTCTCAACTTCACACACCCCTGACATGGCAGAAGGCATATCAGATCTTGGAATTGCTGGGGTTGGGGGGGTGGGGGTATAGTTTTTAAAGGCCCATGGAAAGCAGAAACGACTATTGAAAATCACCATCACATAAGCCGCCACTACAGAGGGAAGCATGTAGAAAACAGGGAGTGAGAAAACAGGTAATCAGCTGGTTTTTATTTTAGGCATAGGAAGCCCTGTGTCCTCAGTACTTGTGACCATCAAGGGCAATTTACCTTATTTAAAGTCACAATCGTTCTAATACATTTATAATACACTGGCTCTAACTTCTTTACTTTTGTCTCCCTTTTTTCTTTCTCTGAGCCTCATTCCCTTAACTGAGATCATTACCATGTTTTCAGTCATAGATGTTTTTGGAAATTGAACAAAAGTTATGCACGCTTTCTTAGAAAAATGGATGTTCCCATGTACACAATTTTGTAAAATATATCAGAAGATCTACAGATACCACCCACCCACCCCCCCCCTCAAATTCACCCATAAATTCACAGTTAAGTCTTTCCTTGAAAGGGGGGTGGAGGTGGGAAAAAGGGATAAATGGGTACAGAAAGAGACTTTGGGTGATGGGCACACGATGCAGTGTCTAGGTGTTTTTGAGTTATAGACTTGAAAACTCTATGGTTTTGCAAACCAGTGTCATCCCAATAAGTTCGATTTAAAATATATATATTTGAAAATGTGTTCTATCTAGGGGATGAAAAATTTACATTTATTTTTTCAGTCAATATTTATTAACCACCTACCATGTGGCAGGAAGGACAGCCCAGAAAGTGACCACATTGGGGTAGGGCCCAAAGCAGGAAGCAGCACTGCAGGATGGAATGTAGCAAGTCCAGGTCACAGGTGGCCTGAGAGCCTGTGAAGGGATTCTCAGTGTTTTCTCAAAAGTGGTGGTAAGTCAAGGAGGGTTGATATAGGTGAGGAATGAGATGTGCCCTAATTCTTCATTAAAATATCAGGTGAAAGGTTATTCCAGATGAACCAGACCTGGAAAAAGCAAGGCTAAAGGTGTTCTAAAATTGTGTTTATTATTTTTTTAATCCTCATCTGAGAATATGTTTTTATTGATTCTAAAGAAAGAGGAGGGAGGGAGAGAAATATCCCATACTTGCCTGGACTGGGGATTGTACACACTATGTGGGTGTGTGCCCTGACCAGGAATCAAACCTGCAGCCCTTCAGTGCATAGGAAGATGCCCCAACCAACTGAGCTACATGGGCCAGGGCTGCCTTTTGTCTGAGATAAGTGAGACCGTCTCAAAAGCTCATGATAGAAGAGGAGCAAGTATTGGCATGTGCAAGCATACTTGGTTCCATTTATTGAAGAACAGTCATGGGCAGATGGCAGAAACTCATACTGAACGGACAAAGCATGTGCTTATTTAAAGTATTGTTCTAATGATAGTGTAATAGCTAAAACACGAGACTTTAGAAAAAAATAATATGCTTCCATGCTCCTGATTATTTTTGTAACAGGCTTATTGAGTGGGTATGGAGGGAGGGTAGCTGATCCAGTTTCTCTCTCATATGCCATGCAAAATCACCACTTTAAAGTGTACAATTTAATGGTTTTTAGTGTATCCAGAGTTGTTACAACCATCACCACAGTCAATTTTACACTATCACCCAAAAACGAAGCCCAATTCCTTTAGTAGTCAGTCTCCAATACTCCTCCCCCAGTCCTAAGCAACCATTCATCTAATTTACGTGTAGGTTTGCCTATTCTACACATTTTATGAATGGAGTCACAGTATGTAACTAGCTTTCACGTAACCCAATATCTTCAAGGTTTAGCCATGTTAAAGCATCTATCAGTACTTCATTCCTTTTTTTTTCTCTTTATTTTTTCCCCATCACCATTTATCCCCCTTATACCTTCTTCCACCTCCACCTACTCCCCTACCCTCTGCAATCACCACACTGTTGTCTAAATACTTCATTCCTTTTTATTGTTGAATAATATTCCACTGAATGGATATACCTGTTTTGCATATCCACTTACCACTTAATAGACATTTGGTTTCCACTTTTTAGTTATCTATACTAAATAAAAGGTAATATGCTAATTAGACCAGGTCGACCAGACATCTTCCAGTTGTCTGGTCCTCCTTCTGGACAAAGCCACATTGGCAGGAGCCAAGACAGAGGCAGTTAGGGGCAATCAGGCCGGCAGGGGAGGGTGGTTAGGGACAATCAGGCTGGTAGGCAGAGGGGTTAGGGGCAATCAGGCAGGCAGGCAGGTGAACAGTTAGGAGCCAGCAGTCCCAGATTGGAGGGTGCAGACTGGGCTGAGGGACACACTCCCCTCACCCTCCCCCCTCCCCCCGCCCCGCACAAATTTCATGCATCAGGCCTCCAGTTATAAATAACACTGCTGTAAGCATTTGTGTACAAGTTTTCATGTAGACATGGGTTTTTCATTCTCTTGGGTATACATCTAGGAGTGAAATTGCTGTGTCATTGGAATTGCTATATATTTAACCTTTTGAGAAGCTGCCAGGCTGTTTTCCAAAATGGCTGCACCATTTTACATTTCCCACCAATAATGTATAAGGGTTCTTCTAATTTCTCCACATCCTTATCAACACTCATTACTGTCTTTTGTTTTAGCCATCCTAGTTGATAGAAGTGGTATCTCATCATGTTTTTGATTTGCATTCCCTTCATGATGAATGATGCTGAGCATCTTTTTATGTGCCTATGGCCACATTTATCTTCTTTGGAGACATGTCTGCTCAGATCCTTTGCACATTTTTTCAACTGGGTTATTTGTCTTTTTATTATTGAGTTACAAAACTTACCAATATACATTCTGTCAGCTACATAATTTGCAAATATTTCCTGCTATTCAATGGGTTGTCTTTTATTTTCTTGATAATGTCCTTTGTAGCACATTTTTAATGTTGATGAAGTCCAAATTTATGTTTTAATTTGCTCGTTTGTGCTATTGCCACATCCAAGATTACGAAGATTTACTCTACATTTTGTTCTAAGAGTTTTATAGTTTTGGGTATTACATTTAGATTTTTGGTCTGTTTTGAGTTAATTTTTTTTTTTATAGTGTAAGTTAAAGAATGGACCAACTTCCATCTTTTACAACACTTGGTTGAAAAGAGTGCTCTTTTCCACCAGAGTGGCTCAGTTGGTTGAGCATCGTCCAATATACCAAAGGGTGGTTGGTTCAGTTCAGTTCCCCATACAGGGCACAAACCTGGGTTGCAGTTTCAGTGCCTGGTTGGAGCAGGTGTGGAGGGCAGCTGATCCAGTTTCTCCTGTTGATATCTCTCTCTCTCTCTCTCTCTCTCTCTCTCTCTCTCTCTCTCTCTCTCTCTCTCTCTCTCTCTCTCCTTTCCTCTTTCTAAGCATGTCCTTGGGTGGAGGGTTAAAAAACAAAAGGCCAGTCTTTCCCCATTGAATTGTGGCATCCTTGTTGACAGTCGAATGTAAGTGTGAGGGCGTATTTCTGCATGCCCACTTTGGATACTTAACAACCCTGAATGTGAACAATTGTGAAGAGTATCTTTCTAACTATTATTGGTAAGAGATGCCTGTGTAGGTGTCCCACCCAACGACATAATCCCTTAGCCTACTTCCGGTTCACCTGCAACCCTGGGGACAGTTCTGTACAGACTGACAGCTTTCCAACACTTTCCTCACTCCCTCACTTCTGCTTACGGAATTGTCGCCCAAATAAACTGAACCAAAGTCCTTTGCTTAGAGTCTGAGGAACCCAGCCTAGGACACCCTGAAAGGAAAAGTTCTGTTTTCACCTTCGCTTCTGCCCAGAGTATGTCTTGTTAAGTATCTCTTGCAATGTTTTTTAAGTATTCCCACCCTTGTGGAGCTTAGTACTTTTAGACTAACAAAATGCAATCATTATCACTTTATTGTTTTGGCATTTTTCACCTGCATTTTATTACAAAGAAAGTACCTACCACCTATTTGAAGTATATCCTGCTATACATCTGCCATCTGTTTACATTTCAGGAAATTAGAAGAAAGTTGAGGTTGAGGTTTTGGTCAAGCCAGTAGCAACATGTTTTCTTGGTGAAAGTGGAAAATTTGGCAGCAAGTCAGAAACCTACTCTGTGCCACCTTGTTTTCATAGCCCTTCCCCCTCTTCAGTCTTTGTGGAGAAGTAAGGAAATTATTCAAAACTTCCACCATTAATAAAAACAAATTCCACCCTTAATAATTTTTACCATTGCCAGCCATTGTGGCTCAGTGGTTGAGCATCATCCTATGAACCAGGAGGTCACGGTTCAATTCCTGAACAGGGCACATGCCCAGGTTGCGGGTTCGATCCCCAATCATGCAAGAGGCAGCTGATCAATGATTTTCTTTCATCATTGATGTTTCTATGTCTCTCTTCCTCTCTGAAATCAATAAAAATATATTAAAAAAATAATTTCAAGAAGAAAAATATAATTTCCACTATTTGTTATCAGTTGTGCTCAATTGGTGAATTCCGATTTCACCTTTTTTGTGGTTTTGAAATTTTTCAGAATAAAAAATTTGGGAGTGTGAGGTCATAAGAGAAGAGAGAGAAATAGCACAAGGGCTCAGTGCCATTCCAAACAGAGTTGTACTGGAATCAAATGGTGACCACACTGAGCAGACACATGGCTTCGCTGCACTCTGCCTCGGCTGGCTGGGAAGTGGGGCTGTCAGCTCCCATACTGGCATGTAGGAACTTGGTGGGATATTGATTTCTTTCCAAATTGGAAACTGCAGTGAGAACTTAACATTTCTTTCAATAATTATTTCACTGTAAACATTCAATATTCTACTTAGTTTACTCCTTAAAAGGTGAGTTGCCTTGCTATTAGATAGCATTCATTGCGATTTACCTCTTTCAAAATGTAGGGCTTTTGCCCGGCCAGCATGGCTCAGTGGTTGAGTATCGACCTATGAACCAGGACATTCCTGGGTTGCAGGCTCAGTCCCCAGTGTGGGGCGTGCAGGAGTCAGCTGATCGATGATTCTTTCTCATCATTGATGTTTCTATGTTTCTTTCCCTCTCTCTTCCTATCTAAAATCAATAAAAAAATATATTTAAAAAAATGAAAAGGGTTAAAATGTAGGGCTTTTCTTGATGTAACATCTGTTAGTTCTGTTAGCCCTTGCCTGGTTCTGAGCATCGTGAAGTGACTTTCAGCAACCAGATGTTATTAATGAGGAACTTGGAGAGAGAGGGGAGAAAAAGCCTTCACAAGGTCATGCTATGTGTTGATGACTAGAGTTTTAACTAAAACCCAGGACCTGCTTTAATCATGATACTCTGGCATGTCCACAATGGGATTGATTAAGATTTGGAAATGCCATCCTCCTATATAATAAAAGAGAAATATGTCAATTGACCTCTCTCCGCTATGCTCACCAGCCAATCTGGAGTGGGTATGCAAATTAACCCACCAAAGATGGCAGGTTAATTTGCATACACAGGCACTGGGTGGAGAGCAGAGCGGGAGAGCTGGCGGCTTGGAGGACTTGGCAGAGTGGGAGGCCGTGGGACAGAGACAGAGCAGGAAGGGAAAACCAAGAGCATCAGGAGCACCAGGAACAGTAGTTGTGGTGGCAGCCCCAGGTCCTGAAGCAGAAGCCCAGAGCGGAAGGAGCACCAGGAATGCTGGGAATTGTTCTGGTGGCAGATGGATCTCCTAGACACTAGAGCAAAGTGAGCCTAGAGCAAGTTACTGTTGTGGTGGCGGATGAAGGGAAAGCAAAGGTGAGAGACATAAGTAAAATCAGAATGTCTAGGAAAAATTAAAGGGAAGATATCCTAAAACTTCCAGGAAAGATCCACCAATGAAGCAAAGAAAAAAAAATGCCTCTATTATTCTGTGAGCAACAAACCAAACTGAGTTGGGGTCTCAGACAGTTTGCTCATATGACTGCAAAGACAGACAGAAACTCCCAGATTGGCTAGCGCTCCCCTGAGGGCTCCCAGATTGGAGAGGGTGCAGGTCGGGCTGAGGGACTCCCATACCCCCATTGCACGAATGTTGTGCACCAGGCCTCTAGTCTATATAATAAAGAGGTAATATGCTAATTTGTCTATTACAGTGTCCCAGTCATAACCAGTCTGTGGGTAGGGGCGGGGACTTCTGCCCCCAGAGCTAACATCATGCTGCCTACGTGCTCCTGCATGCATCCCGTTCAGCACCAGTATGACGCTGTTGGGGGGGGGCAGGTGGTTGGGCTTGACGGGGTCCCGGCTCTGGGCCAGGAGACCTCAGACTGTGCCCCCCCCCAAGTGCTGGGCCAGGGGACCTCAGGCCATGTCCTCTGCCGCAGTGCCAGGCTGGGGGAACCTCAGGCTGTGTCCCCTGCCCAGTGGAGCTTGATGGGGACCTCAGGCCACATCCTTGCCTGGAAGGGCTTGACAGGGGACCTAAGGCCATACCCTCCACCCCAGTATCGGGCCAGGCTGCGTCCTGAGGCTGCGTCCCCACCTGGTGCTGGACTGGGGAACCTGAGGCTGTGTCCCCCACCTGGAGGGGCTTGACAGGGGTAGGGCCAGCCGGGTCTGGGTCCTGGGGTGGGGCTGGCCGGGTCTGGGTCTCCTGCATTTTTGAAACGCATGAGGGTGGTGGGCAGGGTCTTGACTCTAGGTCCCATGGCACACTCCAGACTCTGACAGGAGGGAGATTTTACATACATTTTACTAATTTTCTTTCATCTCTGACACTTCTATTATAGAGAAAGGGCAAATAGCAGTATTAAAATGTTTCTTCTCATTCTCTTTTAATGTGCATGAATTTCGTGCATCAGGCCACTAGTTATTTCAAAATGCTTTCTCTTACAATTGCTTGCTCTACATGTATAGCAGGTAAATCAAACTGACAGGAGGTTTTTAATGTTGTTGTTTGAGGAGTAGCCATGAGCCCTTTCTCTAAATAATGCATTTTACAAGAACATTGGCAGGAGGCAACGTGTCCTCAGAAGAGAAAGATATTGAGCTCTGGCCTCTGTCCCCCCAGGTGACTGGGATTCTCGGCCATGACTGGCTGCACGCTCCTTGCAGGACGGCCCAGGCTATGCAGCCTGCCTTTCTTCAGGACAATGCCTGTGGGTGTAGCGCCTCCACCAACAGGAAATGCCTATTTGGACGGAAGACATGTATTCTAATCTGCTTATTAGTTTTTCTTTTCGGGGAAACCCAGGACCTTGGCCAAAAAAACATTAACCTCTGGGCTGGGCAGGGCAGCTGCCTGGTAAAGGAACTGATTCACTTCCTGAGGCCCGACCCTGTGAAGAGCCCTCTGGACGGTGCTGGGAGAATTTGAGAGAGTCCGAATGGCAGGGAGGGAGTTGGTTATAATATATAACCCTAAGTGTTCCCTGCAGGGTGCAGTCCTGGTGTCCTTGTGCCTGGTCTTCAGCCTGCCTCTCTCCTCATCTCCTACCCTTGCTGCAGTACCTCTGCGGTTTGCTGGTATCCA